>JAJUPC010000818.1:0-67027 GCA_023614405.1 Avena insularis
CATTTCAATGATTCTGGTTTTGTTGGTAAAATAACACAGCTACGACTGACACTTTGGTGGATCCATATGTGGTCCTCTGAAGAGAGAACACACCTGCACCGACTTCTGGTTGTTGTTAGTAAAAAGAGCACACATGCAATGACACTAGTGGATCCATAGGTGGATTATTGAAAGAAAAGAACACACATGCAATGACAGCAGGTGGATCCATGTATGCAAATATTAATGTGAAAGAACACACATTTCAATGACTCTGGTTGTTGTTAGTAAAAAAGAACACACATGCAATGACACTTTGGAGTGGATCATGTGTGATCTCTGAATAGAACACATTTCAATGACACTAGTGGATAGTGAGATCCATATATGTGGTATGTAGAAAATAACACACATGAAATGACTCTAGTTGTTGCTAAAGTAAAAGAACACACATACAATGACACTAGTGGATCCATGGGTGGATTATTGAAGAGAGCATACAAGCTTAATGACACCTTTGGTGGATTCAATGACTTGCGGTGGATCCATATGTGGTATGTGAAAATAGCACACATGTCTAATGACTCTAGTTGTTGTTAGTAAAGAACACATGCAATAATGGCAGCTGGTGGATCCATGTGTGGTCTCTAAAGAGTACACATTTCAATGACTGGTTTTTTAGTAAAAGAACACACATGCAACGACACTTTGGGTGGATCCATATGTGGTCTCTAAAAGAGAACACACATGCAATGACTTCTGGTTGTTGTTAGTAAAAAAGAGCGCTACCTGCCTTGATGACAACGGTGGATCCATATGTGGTATGTGAAAGAGCACACGCATAATGACACTAGTGGATCCATATGTGGTATGTGAAAATAACACTGCTTTTTGCATAGCGATTCTAGTTGTTGTAAGTAAAAGGAACACACATGCAATGACCTTTGGTGGATCCATGTGTGGTCTCTGAAAGAACACACATTTCAATGACTTTGGTCTTTGTTGGTAAAAGAACACACATGCAATGACAGCAGTGGATCCATATGTAGTCTCTCAAGAACACACATGCAATGACTCTGGTTGTTGTTAGTAAAAGAGAACACATGCAATGACCTTTGGTGGATCCATATGTGGTATGTTAAAAGAACACACATTTCAATGACTCACGGTTGTTGTTAGTAAAAATAACACACATGCAATGACAACCTTTGGTGGATCCATGTGTGGTCTCTGAAGAACACACATTTCAATGACTTCTTTACTTGGATCCATATGTGGTATGTGAAAAGAACACACACTGAAATGACTCTAGTTGTTGTGTAAAAGAACACACATTGTTGACACTGGTGGATCCATGGGTGGATTGTGAAAGAGCATACATACAAAGACAACTGTTGGATTCAATGACATACGGATCCATATATGGTATGTGAAAATAAAACACATACAATGACTCTAGTTGTTGTTAGTAAAAAGAACACACATGCAATGACATTGGTGGATCCATGTGTGGTCTCTGAAGAACACACATTTCAATGACTACGGTTTTGTTAGTAAAAAGAACACAGATGCAATGACACTGGTGGATCCATATGTGGTCTCTGAAGAGAACACACATGCAATGACTCTCGTTGTTGTTAGTAAAAAGAGAACACATGCAATGACATTGGTGGATCCATGGGTGGATTGTGAAAGAACACACGTAATGCAATGACACTGGTGGATCCATGTGGTCTCAAGAGAACAGTTTCCACATTTCAATGAATTTTGGTCTTTGTTAGTAAAAAGAACACACATGCAATGACATAGGTGGATCCATGTGTGGTCTCTGAAGAGAACACACATTTCAATGAGTCTGGTTTTTGTTAGTAAAAATAACACATGCAATGACCTTTGGTGGATCCATATGTGGTCTACGAAGAGAACACACACATCGACTACGGTTGTTGTTAGTAAAAGAGCACACATGCAATGACATTATGGATCCATGGGGTGGATTGTGAAAAGAACACACATCTGCAATGACACTGGTGGATCCATATGTGGTATGTGAAAAGAACACACATTTCAATGACTACGGTTGTTGTTAGTAAAAGAACACATGCAATGACAACTTTGGTGGATCCATAGGTGGATTGTGAAGAGAGCATACGTACAATGACACTATTGGATTCAATGACCTTTGGTGGATCCATATATGGTATGTGAAAATAACACATCTGATGACTCTAGTTGTTGTTAGTAAAAATAACACACATGCAATGACATTGGTGGATCCATGTGTGGTCTCTGAAGAGAACACAAATTTCAATGACTCTGGTTTTGTTAGTAAAAGAACACACATGCAATGACAGGTGGATCCATATGTGGTCTCTGAAGAAAACACACATGCAATGATTTCTACGGTTGTTGTTAGTAAAAAGAGAACACATGCGATGACATTGGTGGATCCATAGGTGGATTGTGAAAAGAACACACATGCAATGACACTTGTGGATCCATATGTGGTATGTGAAAAGAAAACACATTTCAATGAGCCTGGTTATTGTTACTAAAAAGAACACACATGCAATGACACAGGTGGATCCATGTGTAGTCTCTGAAGAGAACACACATTTCAATGATTCTGGTTTTTGTTAGTAAAATAACACGTACAATGATGACACTCTTTGGATCCATATGTCTCTGAAGAGAACACACACACATGACTACAGTTGTTGTTAGTAAAAGAGCACACATGCAATGACACTAGTGGATCCTTAGGTGGACTGTGAAAGAACACACATGCAATGACTGGTGGATCCATATGTGGTATGTGAAAAACACACATTTCAATGACTCTTGTTGTTAGTAAAAGGAACACACATGCAATGACTTGGTGGATCCATGTGTGGTCTCTGAAAGAAGAACACACATTTCAATGACACTAGTGGATCCATATGTGGTATGTGAAAGAACACACATGAAATGACTCTAGTTGTTGTAAGTAAAAAAGAACACACATGCAATGACATAGTGGATCCATAGGTGGATTGTGAAAGAGAACATACAAGCAATGACACTGTGGATTCAATGACCTTTGGTGGATCCATATGTGGTATGTGAAATTAACACATACAATGACTCTAGTTGTTGTTAGTAAAAAGAACACACATGCAATGGCTGGTGGATCCATGTGGTCTCTAAAGAGAACACATATTTCAATGACTCTGGTTGTTGTTACTAAAAAGAACACACATGCAATGACACTGGTGGATCCATCTGTGGTTTCTGAAGAGAACACACATTCAATGACTCTGGTTGTTGTTAGTAAAAAGAGAACACATGCAATGACACTAGTGGATCCATTGGTGTATTGTGAAAAGAACACACATGCAATGACACTGGTGGATCCATGTGTGGTATGTGAAAGAACACACATTTCAATGACACTTTGGTTGTTGTTAGTAAAAGAACACACATACAATGATACTAGTGGATCCATGTGTGGTCTCTATAGAGAACACACATTTGAATGACACTTGTGGATCCATATGTGGTATGTGAAAAGAACACAAATGAAATGACTCAATTTGTTGTTAGTAAAAGAACACACATGTAATGTCATGGTGGATCCATAGGTGGATTGTGAAGAGAGCATACATGCAATGACACTGGTGGATCCATATGTGGTATGTGAAAATAACAAACATGCAATGATTATACTTGTGATAGTAAAAGAACACACATGCAATGACATGGTGGATCCATGTGTGGTCTCTGAAAGAAGAACACACATTTTAATGACTCTGGTTTTTGTTAGTAAAAAGAACACACATGCAATGACACTGGTGGATCCAAATGTGGTCTCTAAAGAGAACACACATGCAATGACTCTGGTTGTTGTTAGTAAAGAAAGTACAAATGCAATGACACTGGTGGATCCATAGGTGGATTGTGAAAAGAACACACATGCGAGGACACTGGTGGATCCAAATGTGGTATGTGAAAAGAACACACATTTCAATGACTCTGGTTGTTGTTAGTAAAAAGAACACACATGCAATGACACTGGTGGATCCATGTGTGGTCTCTGAAGAGAACACACATTTCAAGGACACTGGTGGATCCGTATGTGGTATGTGAAAAGAACACACATGAAATGACTCTAGTTGTTGTTAGTAAAAGAACACACATGCAATGACACTGGTGGATCGATAGGTGGATTGTGAATAGAGCAAACATGCAATGACACTGGTGGATACAATGACAGGTGGATCCATATGTGGTATCTTGAAAATAACGAATGCAATGACTCTGGTTGTTGTTAGTAAAAAGAACACACATGCAATGACACTGGTGGATCCATGTGTGGTGTCTAAACAGAACACACATTTCAATGACTCTGGTTTTTTTAGTAAAAAGAACACACATGCAATGACAGCAGGTGGATCCATATGTGGTCTCTAAAGAGAACACATGCAATGACTCACGGTTGTTGTTAGTAAAAAGAGCACACGCATAATGACACTGGTGGATCCATATGTGGTATGTGAAAATAACACACATAATGACTCCTAGTTGTTGCAAGTAAAAGAAACGGACATGCAATGACAGTGGATCCATGTGTGGTCTCACGAAGAGAACACACATTTCAATGACTCTGGTTTTTGTTAGTAAAAATAACACACATGCAATGGCACTAGTGGATCCATATGTGGCCTCTGAAGAGAACACACCTACACTAACTCTGGTTGTTGTTAGTAAAAGGAGCACACATGCAATGACACTGGTGGATCCATAGGTGTATTGTGAAAAGAACACACATGCAATGACACTAGTGGATCCATATGTGGTATGTGAAAAGAACACACATTTCAATGACTCTGGTTGTTGTTATTAAAAAGAACACACATGCAATGACACTGGTGGATCCATGTCTGGTCTCTGAAGAGAACACACATTTCAATGACCTTTGGTGGATCCATATGTGGTATGTGAAAGAAACAGACATGAAATGACTCTAGTTGTTGTCAGTAAAAAGAACACACATGCAATGACACTGGTGGATCCATAGGTGGATTGTGAAGAGAGCATACATGCAATGACACTGGTGGATTCAATGACACTGGTGGATCCATATATGGTATGTGAAAATAACACACATGCAATGACTCTAGTTGTTGTTACTAAAAAGAACACACATGCAATGACATTGGTGGATCCAAGTGTGGTCTCTGAAGAGAACACACATTTCAATGACTATGGTTTTTGTTAGTAAAAAGAACACACATGCAATGACACTGGTGGATCCATATGTGGTCTCTGAAGAGAACACACATGCAACAACTCTGGTTGTTGTTAGTAAAAATAGCACACAAGCAATGGCATTGGTGGATCCATAGGTGGATTGTGAAAAGAACACACATGCAATGACACTCGTGGATCCATATGTGGTATGTGAAAAGAAAACACATTTCAATGACTCTGGTTGTTGTTAGTAAAAAGAACACACATGCAATGACACAGGTGGATCCATGTGTGGTCTCTGAAGAACACACATTTCAATGATTACGGTTTTTGTTAGTAAAAATAACACATGCAATGACACTGGTGGATCCATATGTGGTCTCTGAAGAGAACACACCTGCACCGACTCTGGTTGTTGTTAGTAAAAAGAGCACACATGCAATGACACTAGTGGATCCATAGGTGGATTGTGAAAAGAACACACATGCAATGACACTGGTGGATCCATATGTGGTAGGTGAAAAGAACACACATTTCAATGACTCTGGTTGTTGTTAGTAAAAAGAACACACATGCAATGACACTGGTGGATCCATGTGTGGTCTCTGAATAGAACACACATTTCAATGACACTAGTGGATCCATATGTGGTATGTGAAAAGAACACACATGAAATGACTCTAGTTGTTGTAAGTAAAAAGAACACACATGCAATGACACTAGTGGATCCATAGGTGGATTGTGAAGAGAGCATACAAGCAATGACACTGGTGGATTCAATGACACCGGTGGATCCATATGTGGTATGTGAAAATAAGACACATGCAATGACTCTAGTTGTTGTTAGTAAAAAGAACACACATGCAATGACGTTGGTGGATCCATGTGTGGTCTCTAAAGAGTACACACATTTCAATGACTGGTTTTTTTAGTAAAAAGAACACACATGCAATGACACTGGTGGATCCATATGTGGTCTCTAAAGAGAACACACATGCAATGACTCTGGTTGTTGTTAGTAAAAAGAGCACACACGCAATGACACTGGTGGATCCATATGTGGTATGTGAAAATAACACACGCGATTATAGTTGTTGTAAGTAAAAGGAACACACATGCAATGACACTGGTGGATCCATGTGTGGTCTCTGAAGAGAACACACATTTTAATGACTTTGGTCTTTGTTAGTAAAAAGAACACACATGCAATGACACTAGTGGATCCATATGTGGTCTCTCAAGAGAACACACATGCAATGACTCTGGTTGTTGTTAGTAAAAAGAGAACACATGCAATGACATTGGTGGATCCATAGGTGGATTGCGAAAAGAACACACATGCAATGACACTGGTGGATCCATATGTGGTATGTTAAAAGAACACACATTTCAATGACTCTGGTTGTTGTTAGTAAAAATAACACACATGCAATGACACTGGTGGATCCATGTGTGGTCTCTGAAGAGAACACACATTTCAATGACACTGGTGGATCCATATGTGGTATGTGAAAAGAACACACATGAAATGACTCTAGTTGTTGTTAGTAAAAAGAACACACATGCAATGACACTGGTGGATCCATAGGTGGATTGTGAAGAGAGCATACATGCAATGACACTGTTGGATTCAATGACACTTGTGGATCCATATATGGTATGTGAAAATAACACACATGCAATGACTCTAGTTGTTGTTAGTAAAAAGAACACACATGCAATGACATTGGTGGATCCATGTGTGGTCTCTGAAGAGAACACACATTTAAATGACTCTGGTTTTTGTTAGTAAAAAGAACACACATGCAATGACACTGGTGGATCCATATGTGGTCTTTGAAGAGAACACACATGCAATGACTCTCGTTGTTGTTAGTAAAAAGAGAACACATGCAATGACATTGGTGGATCCATAGGTGGATTGTGAAAAGAACACACATGCAATGACACTGGTGGATCCATATGTGGTATGTGAAAAGAAAACACATTTCAATGACCCTGGTTATTGTTAGTAAAAAGAACACACATGCAATGACATAGGTGGATCCATGTGTGGTCTCTGAAGAGAACACACATTTCAATGATTATGGTTTTTGTTAGTAAAAATAACACATGCAATGACACTGGTGGATCCATATGTGGTCTCTGAAGAGAACACACCTGCATCGACTCTGGTTGTTGTTAGTAAAAAGAGCACACATGCAATGACACTCGTGGATCCATAGGTGGATTGTGAAAAGAACACACATGCAATGACACTGGTGGATCCATATGTGGTATGTGAAAAGAACACACATTTCAATGACTCTGGTTGTTGTTAGTAAAAAAAACACACATTCAATGACACTGGTGGATCCATAGGTGGATTGTGAAGAGAGCATACATGCAATGACACTGTTGGATTCAATGACACTGGTGGATCCATATATGGTATGTGAAAATAACACACATGCAATGACTCTAGTTGTTGTTAGTAAAAAGAACACACATGCAATGACATTGGTGGATCCATGTGTGGTCTCTGAAGAGAACACACATTTCAATGACTCTGGTTTTTGTTAGTAAAAAGAACACACATGCAATGACATAGGTGGATCCATATGTGGTCTCTGAAGAAAACACACATGCAATGACTCTGGTTGTTGTTAGTAAAAAGAGAACACATGTAATGACATTGGTGGATCCATAGGTGGATTGTGAAAAGAACACACATGCAATGACACTTGTGGATCCATATGTGGTATGTGAAAAGAAAACACATTTCAATGACCCTGGTTATTGTTAGTAAAAAGAACACACATGCAATGACATAGGTGGATCCATGTGTAGTCTCTGAAGAGAACACACATTTCAATGATTCTGGTTTTTGTTAGTAAAAATAACACATGCAATGACACTGGTGGATCCATATGTGGTCTCTGAAGAGAACACACCTGCATCGACTCTGGTTGTTGTTAGTAAAAAGAGCACACATGCAATGACACTAGTGGATCCTTAGGTGGATTGTGAAAGAACACACATGCAATGACACTGTGGATCCATATGTGGTATGTGAAAAAAACACACATTTCAATGACTCTGGTTGTTGTTAGTAAAAAGAACACACATGCAATGACACTGGTGGATCCATGTGTAGTCTCTGAAGAGAACACACATTTCAATGATTCTGGTTTTTGTTTGTAAAAATAACACATGCAATGACACTGGTGGATCCATATGTGGTCTCTGAAGAGAACACACCTGCATCGACTCTGGTTGTTGTTAGTAAAAAGAGCACACATGCAATGACACTAGTGGATCCTTAGGTGGATTGTGAAAAGAACACACATGCAATGACACTGGTGGATCCATATGTGGTATGTGAAAAAACACACATTTCAATGACTCTGGTTGTTGTTAGTAAAAGGAACACACATGCAATGACACTGGTGGATCCATGTGTGGTCTCTGAAGAGAACACACATTTCAATGACACTAGTGGATCCATATGTGGTATGTGAAAAGAACACACATGAAATGACTCAAGTTGTTGTAAGTAAAAAGAACACACATGCAATGACACTAGTGGATCCATAGGTGGATTGTGAAGAGAGCATACAAGCAATGACACTGGTGGATTCAATGACACTGGTGGATCCATATGTGGTATGTGAAATTAACACACATGCAATGACTCTAGTTGTTGTTAGTAAAAAGAACACACATGCAATGACGCTGGTGGATCCATGTGTGGTCTCTAAAGAGAACACATATTTCAATGACTCTGGTTTTTTTAGTAAAAAGATCACACATGCAATGACACTGGTGGATCCATGTGTGGTCTTTGAAGAGAACACACATGCGATGACTCTAGCTATTGTTAGTAAAAGAGAACACATGCAATGACATTGGTGGATCCATATGTGGTTTGTGAAAAGAACACACATGCCATGACTCTGGTGGATCCATATGTGGTATGTGAAAAGAAAACACATTTCAATGACCCTGGTTATTGTTAGTAAAAGAACACACATGCAATGACATAGGTGGATCCATGTGGTGTCCTGAGAACACACATTTCAATGATTATGGTTTTGTTAGTAAAGATAACACATGCAATGACACTGGTGGATCCATTTGTGGTCTCTGAAGAGAACACACACCATCGACTCGTTGTTGTTAGTAAAAAGAGCACACATGCAATGACACTCGTGGATCCATAGGTGGATTGTGAAAAGAACACACATGCAATGACACTGGTGGATCCATATGTGGTATGTGAAAAGAACACACATTTCAATGTCCCTGGTTGTTGTTAGTAAAAAAAAAACACATTCAATGACACTGGTGGATCCATAGGTGGATTGTGAAGAGCATACATGCAATGACACTGTTGGATTCAATGACACTGGTGGATCCATATATGGTATGTGAAAATAACACACATGCAATGACTCTAGTTGTTGTTAGTAAAAAGAACACACATGCAATGACATTGGTGGATCCATGTGTGGTCTCTGAAGAGAACACACATTTCAATGACTCTGGTTTTTGTTAGTAAAAAGAACACACATGCAATGACATAGGTGGATCCATATGTGGTCTCTGAAGAAAACACACATGCAATGACTCTGGTTGTTGTTAGTAAAAAGAGAACACATGTAATGACATTGGTGGATCCATAGGTGGATTGTGAAAAGAACACACATGCAATGACACTTGTGGATCCATATGTGGTATGTGAAAAGAAAACACATTTCAATGACCCTGGTTATTGTTAGTAAAAAGAACACACATGCAATGACATAGGTGGATCCATGTGTAGTCTCTGAAGAGAACACACATTTCAATGATTCTGGTTTTTGTTAGTAAAATAACACATGCAATGACACTGGTGGATCCATATGTGGTCTCTGAAGAGAACACACCTGCATCGACTCTGGTTGTTGTTAGTAAAAAGAGCACACATGCAATGACACTAGTGGATCCTTAGGTGGATTGTGAAAAGAACACACATGCAATGACACTGGTGGATCCATATGTGGTATGTGAAAAAAACACACATTTCAATGACTCTGGTTGTTGTTAGTAAAAAGAACACACATGCAATGACACTGGTGGATCCATGTGTAGTCTCTGAAGAGAACACACATTTCAATGATTCTGGTTTTTGTTTGTAAAAATAACACATGCAATGACACTGGTGGATCCATATGTGGTCTCTGAAGAGAACACACCTGCATCGACTCTGGTTGTTGTTAGTAAAAAGAGCACACATGCAATGACACTAGTGGATCCTTAGGTGGATTGTGAAAAGAACACACATGCAATGACATTGTTGGATCCATATGTGGTATGTGAAACGAACACACATTTCAATGACTCTGGTTGTTGTTAGTAAAAAGAACACACATGCAATGACACTGGTGGATCCATGTGTGGTCTCTGAAGAGAACACACATTTCAATGACACTAGTGGATCCATATGTGGTATGTGAAAAGAACACACATGAAATGACTCAAGTTGTTGTAAGTAAAAAGAACACACATGCAATGACACTAGTGGATCCATAGGTGGATTGTGAAGAGAGCATACAAGCAATGACACTGGTGGATTCAATGACACTGGTGGATCCATATGTGGTATGTGAAATTAACACACATGCAATGACTCTAGTTGTTGTTAGTAAAAAGAACACACATGCAATGACGTATTTGGTGGATCCATGTGTGGTCTCTAAAGAGAACACATATTTCAATGACTCTGGTTTTTTTAGTAAAAAGAACACACATGCAATGACACTGGTGGATCCATATGTGGTCTCTAAAGAGAACACACATGCAATGACTCTGGTTGTTGTTAGTAAAAAGAGCACACACGCAATGACACTGGTGGATCCATATGTGGTATGTGAAAATAACACACACGCAATGACTCTCGTTGTTGTAAGTAAAAGGAACACACATGCAATGACACTGATGGATCCATGTGTGGTCTCTAAAGAGAACACACATTTCAATGATTTTGGTCTTTGTTAGTAAAAATAACACACATGCAATGACACTAGTGGATCCATATGTGGCCTCTGAAGAGAACACACCTACACTAACTCTGGTTGTTGTTAGTAAAAAGAGCACACATGCAATGACACGGGTGGATCCATAGGTGGAATGTGAAAAGAACACACATGCAATGACACTGGTGGATCCATATGTGGTATGTGAAAAGAACACACATTTCAATGACTCTGGTTGTTGTTAGTAAAAAGAACACACATGCAATGACACTGGTGGATCCATGTGTGGTCTCTGAAGAGAACACACATTTCAATGACACTGGTGGATCCATATGTGGTATGTGAAAAGAACACACATGAAATGACTCTAGTTGTTGTTAGTAAAAAGAACACACATGCAATGACACTGGTGGATCCATAGGTGGATTGTGAAGAGAACATACATGCAATGACACTGTTGGATTCAATGACACTGGTGGATCCATATATGGTATGTGAAAATAACACACATGCAATGACTCTAGTTGTTGTTAGTAAAAAGAACACACATGCAATGACATTGGTGGATCCATGTGTGGTCTCTGAGAACACACATTTCAATGACTCTGGTTTTGTTAGTAAAAGAACACACATGCAATGATACTGGTGGATCCATATGTGGTCTCTGAAGAGAACACACATGCAATGACTCTGGTTGTTGTTAGTAAAAAGAGAACACATGCAATGACATTGGTGGATCCATAGGTGGATTGTGAAAAGAACACAAATGCAATGACACTGGTGGAACCATATGTGGTATGTGAAAAGAAAACACATTTCAATGACCCTGGTTGTTGTTAGTAAAAAGAACACACATGCAATGACACAGGTGGATCCATGTGTGGTCTCTGAAGAGAACACACATTTCAATGATTCTGGTTTTTGTTAGTAAAAATAACACATGCAATGACACTGGTGGATCCATATGTGGTCTCTGAAGAGAACACACCTGCATCGACTCTGGTTGTTGTTAGTAAAAAGAGCACAATGCAATGACACTAGTGGATCCATAAGTGGATTGTGAAAAGAACACACATGCAATGACACTAGTGGATCCATATGTGGTATGTGAAAAGAACACACATTTCAATGACTCTGGTTGTTGTTAGTAAAAAGAACACACATGCAATGACACTTGTGGATCCATGTGTGGTCTCTGAAGAGAACACACATTTCAATGACACTAGTGGATCCATATGTGGTATGTGAAAAGAACACACATGAAATGACTCTAGTTGTTGTAAGTAAAAAGAACACACATGCAATGACACTAGTGGATCCATAGGTGGATTGTGAAGAGAGCATACAAGAAACGACACTGGTGGATCCATATGTGGTATGTGAAAACAACACACATGCAATGACTCTAGTTATTGTTAGTAAAAAGAACACACATGCATTGACGCTGGTGGATCCATAGGTGGTCTCTCAAGAGAACACACATGCAATGACTCTGGTTGTTGTTAGTAAAAAGAGAACACATGCAATGACATTGGTGGATCCATAGGTGGATTGTGAAAAGAACACACATGCAATGACACTGGTGGATCCATATGTGGTATGTGAAAAGAACACACATTTCAATGACTCTAGTTGTTGTTAGTAAAAAGAACACACATGCAATGACACTGGTGGATCCATAGGTGGATTGTGAAGAGAGCATACATGCAATGACACTGGTGGATCCATATTTGGTATGTGAAAATAACACAGATGCAATGACTCTAGTTGTTGTTAGAAAAAGAACACACATGCAATGACACTGGTGGATCCATGTGTGTTCTCTGAACAGAACACATATTTCAATGATTCTGGTTTTTGTTAGTAAAGAGAACACATGTAATGACACTGGTGGATCCATATGTGGTCTCTGAAGAGATCACACCTGCACTGACTCTGGTTGTTGTTAGTAAAAAGAGCACACGTGCAATGACACTGGTGGATCCATAGGTGTATTATGAAAAGAACATTCATGCAATGACACTGGTGGATCCATATGTGGTATGTGAAAAGAACACACATTTCAATGACTCTGGTTGTTGTTAGTAAAAAGAACATACATGCAATGACACTAGTGGATCCATGTGTGGTCTCTGAAGAGAACACACATTTCAATGACACTGGTGGATCCGTATGTGGTATGTGAAAAGAACACACATGAAATGACTCTAGTTGTTGTTAGTAAAAAGAACACGCATGCAATGACACTGGTGGATCCATAGGTGGATTGTGAAGAGAGCATACATGCAATGACAGAGTTGGATTCAATGACACTGGTGGATCCATATGTGGTATGTGAAAATAACACACATGCAATGACTCTAGTTGTTGTTAGTAAAAAGAACACACATGCAATGACACTAGTGGATCCATGTGTGGTCTTTGAAGAGAACACATATTTCAATGACTCTAGTTTTTGTTAGTAAAAAGAACACACATGCAATGACACTGGTGGATCCATATGTGGTCTCTAAAGAGAACACACATGCAATGACTCTAGTTGTTGTTAGTGAAAATATCACACATGAAATGACACTGGTGGATCCATAGGTGGATTGTGAAAAGAACACACATGCAATGACACTTGTGGATCCATATGTGGTATGTGAAAAGAAAATACATTTCAATGACTCTGGTTGTTGTTAGTAAAAAGAACACACATGCAATGACACTGGTGGATCCATGTATGGTCTCTGAAGAGAACACACATTTCAATGACACTGGTGTATCTATATGTGGTATGTGAAAAGAACACACCTGAAATGACTCTAGTTGTTGTTGGTAAGAAGAACACACATGTAATGACACTGGTGGATCCATAGGTGGATTGTGAAGAGAGCATACATGCAATGACACTGGTGGATTCAATGACACTGGTGGATCCATATGTGGTATGTGAAAATAACACACATGCAATGACTCTGGTTGTTGTTAGTAAAAAGAACACACATGCAATGACACTGGTGGATCCATGTGTGGTCTCTAAATAGAACACACATTTTAATGACTCTGGTTTTTGTTAGTAAAAAGAACACACATGCAATGACACTGGTGGATCCATATGTGGTCTCTGAAGAGAACACACATGCACTGACTCTGGTTGTTGTTAGTAAAAAGAGCACACATGCAATGACACTAGGGGATCCATAAGTGGATTGTGAAAAGAACACACATGCAATGACACTGGTGGATCCATATGTGGTATGTGAAAATAACACACATCTCAATGACTCTAGTTGTTGTTAGTAAAAAGAACACACATGCAATGACACTGGTGGATCCATGTGTTATCTCTGAAGAGAACACACATTTCAATGACACTGGTGGATCCATATGTGGTATGTGAAAAGAACACACATGAAATGACTCTAGTTGTTGTTAGTAAAAAGGACACACATGCAATGACACTGGTGGATCCATAGGTGGATTGTGAAGAGAGCATACATGCAATGACACTAGTGGAATCAATGACACTGGTGGATACATATGTGGTATGTGAAAATAACACACATGCAATGACTCTGGTTGATGTTAGTGAAAAGAACACACATGCAATGACACTGGTGGAACCATGTGTGGTTTCTAAAGAGAACAGAGATTTCAATGACTCTGGTTGATGTTAGTAAAAAGAGCACGCATGATATGACACTGGTGGATCCATAGGTGGATTGTGAAAAGAGCACACATGCAATAACACTGGTGGATCCATAGGTGGATTGTGAAAAGAACACACATGCAATGACACTAGTGGATCCATATGTGGTATGTGAAAAGAACACACATTTCAATCACTTTGGTTGTTGTTAGTAAAAAGAACTCACATGCAATGACACTAGTGGATCCATGTGTGGTCTCTGAAGAGAATACACATTTCAATGACACTGGTGGATCCATATGTGGTATGTGAAAAGAACACACATGAAATGACTCTAGTTGTTGTTAGTAAAAAGAACACACATGCAATGACACTGGTGGATCCATAGGTGGATTGTGAAGAGAGCATACATGCAATGACACTGGTGGATTCAATGACACTGGTGGATCCATATGTGGTATGTGAAAATAACACACATGCAATCACACTGGTGGATCCATGTGTGGTCTCTGAAGAGAACACATATTTCAATGACTCTGGTTTTTGTTAGTAAAAACAACACACATGCAATGACTCTGGTTGTTGTTAGTAAAAAGAACAGACATGCAATGACACTAGTTGATCCATAGGTGGATTGTGAAAAGAACACACATGCAATGACACTTGTGGATCCATATGAGGTATGTGAAAAGAAAACACATTTCAATGATTATGGTTGTTGTTAGTGAAATGAACACACATCCAATGACACTGGTGGATCCATGTGTGGTCTCTGAAGAGAACACACATTTCAATGACACTAGTGGATCCATATGTGGTATGTGAAAAGAACACACGTGAAATGACTCTAGTTGTTGTTAGTAAAAAGAACACACATGAAATGACTCTAGTTGTTGTTTGTAAAAAGAACACACATGCAATGACCCTGGTGGATCCATAGGTGGATTATGAAGAGGGCATACATGCAATGACACTGGTGGATTCAATGACACTGGTGGATCCATATATGGTATGTGAAAATAACACACATGCAATGACTCTAGTTGTTGTTAGTAAAAAGAACAAACATGCAATGACATTGATGGATCCATGTGTGGTCTCTGAAGAGAACACACATTTCAATGACTCTGGTTGTAGTTAGTAAAAAGAACACACATGCAATGACCCTGGTGGATCCATGTGTGGTCTCTGAACAAAACACACATGCAACAACTCTGGTTGTTGTTAGTAAAAAGAGCACACATGCAATGACATTGGTGGATCCATAGGTGGATTGTGAAAAGAACACAGATGCAATGACACTCGTAGATCCATATGTGGTATGTGAAAAGAACACGCATTTCAATGACTCTGGTTGTTGTTAGTAAAAGGAACACACATGCAATGACACAGGTGGATCCATTTGTGGTCTCTGAAGAGAACACACATTTCAATGACTCTGGTTTTTGTTAGTAAAAATAACACATGCAATGAAACTGGTGGATCCATATGTGGTCTCTGAAGAGAACACACTTGCACCGACTCTGGTTGTTGTTAGTAAAAAGAGCACACATGCAATGACACTAGTGGATCCATAGGTGGATTGTGAAAAGAACACACATGCAATGACACTGGTGGATCCATATGTGGTATGTGAAAAGAACACACATTTCAATGACTCTGGTTGTTGTTAGTAAAAAGAACACACATGCAATGACACTGGTGGATCCATGTGTGGTCTCTGAACAGAACACACATTTCAATGACACTAGTGGATCCATATGTGGTATGTGAAAAGAACACACATGAAATGACTCTAGTTGTTGTAAGTAAAAAGAACACACATGCAATGACACTAGTGGATCCATAGGTGGATTGTGAAGAGAGCATACAAGCAATGACACTGGTGGATTCAATGACACTAGTGGATCCATGTGTGGTATGTGAAAATAACACACATGCAATGACTCTAGTTGTTGTTAGTAAAAAGAACACACATGCAATGACGATGGTGGATCCATGTGTGGTCTCTAAAGAGAACACACATTTCAATGACTCTGGTTTTTTTTAGTAAAAAGAACACACATGCAATGAAACTGGTGGATCCATATGTGGTCTCTAAAGAGAACACACATGCAATGACTCTGGTTGTTGTTAGTAAAAGGAGCACACATGCAATGACACTGGTGGATCCATATGTGGTATGTGAAAATAACACACACGCAATGACTCTAGTTGTTGTAAGTAAAAGGAACACACATGCAATGACACTGGTGGATCCATGTGTGGTCTCTGAAGAGAACACACATTTCAATGATTTTGGTCTTTTTTAGTAAAAATAACACACATGCAATGACACTAGTGGATCCATATGTGGCCTCTGAGGAGAACACACCTACACTAACTCAGTTGTTGTTAGTAAACAGATCACACATGCAATGACACTGGTGGATCCATAGGTGGATTGTGAAAAGAACACACATGCAATGACACTGGTGGATCCATATGTTGTATGTGAAAAGAACACACATTTCAATGACTCTGGTTGTTGTTAGTAAAAAGAACACACATGCAATGACACTGGTGGATCCATGTGTGGTCTCTGAACAGAACACACATTTCAATGACACTAGTGGATCCATATGTGGTATGTGAAAAGAACACACATGAAATGACTCTAGTTGTTGTAAGTAAAAAGAACACACATGCAATGACACTAGTGGATCCATAGGTTGATTGTGAAGAGAGCATACAAGCAATGACACTGGTGGATTCAATGACACTGGTGGATCCATATGTGGTATGTGAAAATAACACACATGAAATGACTCTAGTTGTTGTTAGTAAAAAGAACACACATGCAATGACGCTGGTGGATCCATGTGTGGTCTCTAAAGAGAACACACATTTCAATGACTCTGGTTTTTTTTAGTAAAAAGAACACACATGCAATGAAACTGGTGGATCCATATGTGGTCTCTAAAGAGAGCACACATGCAATGACTCTGGTTGTTGTTAGTAAAAGGAGCACACATGCAATGACACTGGTGGATCCATATGTGGTATGTGAAAATAACACACACGCAATGACTCTAGTTGTTGTAAGTAAAAGGAACACACATGCAATGACACTGGTGGATCCATGTGTGGTCTCTGAAGATAACACACATTTCAATGATTTTGGTCTTTGTTAGTAAAAATAACACACATGCAATGACACTAGTGGATCCATATGTGGCCTCTGAAGAGAACACACCTACACTAACTCTGGTTGTTGTTAGTAAAAAGAGCACACATGCAATGACACTGGTGGATCCATAGGTGGATTGTGAAAAGAACACACATGCAATGACACTGGTGGATCCATATGATGTATGTGAAAATAACACACATTTCAATGACTCTGGTTGTTGTTAGTAAAAAGAACACACATGCAATGACCCTGGTGGATCCATGTGTGGTCTCTGAAGAGAACACACATTTAAATGACACTGGTGGATCCATATGTGGTATGTGAAAAGAACACACATGAAATGACTCTAGTTGTTGTTAGTAAAAAGAACACACATGCAATGACATTGGTGGATCCATAGGTGGATTGTGAAAAGAACACACATGCAATGACACTGGTGGATCCATATGTGGTATGTGAAAAGAACACACATTTCAATGACTCTGGTTGTTGTTAGTAAAAAGAACACACATGCAATGACACTGGTGGATCCATGTGTGGTCTCTGAAGAGAACACACATTTCAATGACACTAGTGGATCCATATGTGGTATGTGAAAAGAACACACATGAAATGAGTCTAGTTGTTGTAAGTAAAAAGAACACACATGCAATGACACTAGTGGATCCATAGGTGGATTGTGAAGAGAGCATACAAGCAATGACACTGGTGGATTCAATGACACTGGTGGATCCATATGTGGTATGTGAAAACAACATACATGCAATGACTCTAGTTATTGTTAGTAAAAAGAGCACACATGCAATGATTTGGTGGATCCATGTGTGGTCTCAAGAGAACACACATTTCAATGACACTAGTGGATCCATATGTGGTATGTGAAAAGAACACACATGAAATGACTCTAGTTGTTGTAAGTAAAAAGAACACACATGCAATGACACTGGTGGATCCATAGGTGGATTGTGAAGAGAGTATACATGCAATGACACTGGTGGATTCAATGACACTGGTGGATCCATATATGGAGTGTGAAAATAACACACATGCAATGACTCTAGTTGTTGTTAGTAAAAACAACACACATGCAATGACATTGGTGGATCCATGTGTGGTCTCTAAAGAGAACACACATTTCAATGACTCTGGTTTTTGTTAGTAAAAAGAACACACATGCAATGACACTGGTGGATCCATATGTGGTCTCTGAACAGAACACACATGCAACAACTCTGGTTGTTGTTAGTAAAAAGATCACACGTGCAATGACATTGGTGGATCCATAGGTGGATTGTGAAAAGAACACACATGCAATGACATTGGTGGATCCATATGTGGTATGTGAAAAGAAAACACATTTCAATGACTCTGGTTGTTGTTAGTAAAAAGAACACACATGCAATGACACAGGTGGATCCATGTGTGGTCTCTGAAGAGAACACACATTTCAATCATTCTGGTTTTTGTTAGTAAAAATAACACATGCAATGAAACTGGTGGAACCATATGTGGTCTCTGAAGAGAACACACCTGCATCGACTCTGGTTGTTGTTAGTAAAAAGAGCACAGATGCAATGACACTAGTGGATCCATAGGTGGATTGTGAAAAGAACACACATGCAATGACACTGGTGGATCCATATGTGGTATGTGAAAAGAACACACATTTCAATGACTCTGGTTGTTGTTAGTAAAAAGAACACACATGCAATGACACTGGTGGATCCATGTGTGGTCTCTGAAGAGAACACACATTTCAATGACACTAGTGGATCCATATGTGGTATGTGAAAAGAACACACATGAAATGACTCTAGTTGTTGTAAGTAAAAAGAACACACATGCAATGACACTAGTGGATCCATAGGTGGATTGTGAAGAGAGCATACAAGCAATGACACTGGTGGATTCAATGACACTAGTGGATCCATGTGTGGTATGTGAAAATAACACACATGCAATGACTCTAGTTGTTGTTAGTAAAAAGAACACACATGCAATGACGATGGTGGATCCATGTGTGGTCTCTAAAGAGAACACACATTTCAATGACTCTGGTTTTTTTTAGTAAAAAGAACACACATGCAATGAAACTGGTGGATCCATATGTGGTCTCTAAAGAGTACACACATGCAATGACTCTGGTTGTTGTTAGTAAAAGGAGCACACATGCAATGACACTGGTGGATCCATATGTGGTATGTGAAAATAACACACACGCAATGACTCTAGTTGTTGTAAGTAAAAGGAACACACATGCAATGACACTGGTGGATCCATGTGTGGTCTCTGAAGAGAACACACATTTCAATGATTTTGGTCTTTGTTAGTAAAAATAACACACATGCAATGACACTAGTGGATCCATATGTGGCCTCTGAGGAGAACACACCTACACTAACTCTGGTTGTTGTTAGTAAAAAGAGCACACATGCAATGACACTGGTGGATCCATAGGTGGATTGTGAAAAGAACACACATGCAATGACACTGGTGGATCCATATGTTGTATGTGAAAAGAACACACATTTCAATGACTCTGGTTGTTGTTAGTAAAAAGAACACACATGCAATGACACTGGTGGATCCATGTGTGGTCTCTGAACAGAACACACATTTCAATGACACTAGTGGATCCATATGTGGTATGTGAAAAGAACCCACATGAAATGACTCTAGTTGTTGTAAGTAAAAAGAACACACATGCAATGACACTAGTGGATCCATAGGTTGATTGTGAAGAGAGCATACAAGCAATGACACTGGTGGATTCAATGACACTGGTGGATCCATATGTGGTATGTGAAAATAACACACATGCAATGACTCTAGTTGTTGTTAGTAAAAAGAACACACATGCAATGACGCTGGTGGATCCATGTGTGGTCTCTAAAGAGAACACACATTTCAATGACTCTGGTTTTTTTTAGTAAAAAGAACACACATGCAATGAAACTGGTGGATCCATATGTGGTCTCTAAAGAGAGCACACATGCAATGACTCTGGTTGTTGTTAGTAAAAGGAGCACACATGCAATGACACTGGTGGATCCATATGTGGTATGTGAAAATAACACACACGCAATGACTCTAGTTGTTGTAAGTAAAAGGAACACACATGCAATGACACTGGTGGATCCATGTGTGGTCTCTGAAGATAACACACATTTCAATGATTTTGGTCTTTGTTAGTAAAAATAACACACATGCAATGACACTAGTGGATCCATATGTGGCCTCTGAAGAGAACACACCTACACTAACTCTGGTTGTTGTTAGTAAAAAGAGCACACATGCAATGACACTGGTGGATCCATAGGTGGATTGTGAAAAGAACACACATGCAATGACACTGGTGGATCCATATGATGTATGTGAAAATAACACACATTTCAATGACTCTGGTTGTTGTTAGTAAAAAGAACACACATGCAATGACCCTGGTGGATCCATGTGTGGTCTCTGAAGAGAACACACATTTAAATGACACTGGTGGATCCATATGTGGTATGTGAAAAGAACACACATGAAATGACTCTAGTTGTTGTTAGTAAAAAGAACACACATGCAATGACATTGGTGGATCCATAGGTGGATTGTGAAAAGAACACACATGCAATGACACTGGTGGATCCATATGTGGTATGTGAAAAGAACACACATTTCAATGACTCTGGTTGTTGTTAGTAAAAAGAACACACATGCAATGACACTGGTGGATCCATGTGTGGTCTCTGAAGAGAACACACATTTCAATGACACTAGTGGATCCATATGTGGTATGTGAAAAGAACACACATGAAATGAGTCTAGTTGTTGTAAGTAAAAAGAACACACATGCAATGACACTAGTGGATCCATAGGTGGATTGTGAAGAGAGCATACAAGCAATGACACTGGTGGATTCAATGACACTGGTGGATCCATATGTGGTATGTGAAAACAACATACATGCAATGACTCTAGTTATTGTTAGTAAAAAGAGCACACATGCAATGACGCTGGTGGATCCATGTGTGGTCTCTGAAGAGAACACACATTTCAATGACACTAGTGGATCCATATGTGGTATGTGAAAAGAACACACATGAAATGACTCTAGTTGTTGTAAGTAAAAAGAACACACATGCAATGACACTGGTGGATCCATAGGTGGATTGTGAAGAGAGTATACATGCAATGACACTGGTGGATTCAATGACACTGGTGGATCCATATATGGAGTGTGAAAATAACACACATGCAATGACTCTAGTTGTTGTTAGTAAAAACAACACACATGCAATGACATTGGTGGATCCATGTGTGGTCTCTAAAGAGAACACACATTTCAATGACTCTGGTTTTTGTTAGTAAAAAGAAAACACATGCAATGACACTGGTGGATCCATATGTGGTCTCTGAACAGAACACACAAGCAACAACTCTGGTTGTTGTTAGTAAAAAGATCACACGTGCAATGACATTGGTGGATCCATAGGTGGATTGTGAAAAGAACACACATGCAATGACATTGGTGGATCCATATGTGGTATGTGAAAAGAAAACACATTTCAATGACTCTGGTTGTTGTTAGTAAAAAGAACACACATGCAATGACACAGGTGGATCCATGTGTGGTCTCTGAAGAGAACACACATTTCAATCATTCTGGTTTTTGTTAGTAAAAATAACACATGCAATGAAACTGGTGGATCCATATGTGGACTCTCAAGAGAACACACACTGCATCGACTCACAGTTGTTAGTAAATAGATCACTCCTGCAATGACACTAGTGGATCCATAGGTGGATTGTGAAAAGAACACACATGCAATGACACTGGTGGATCCATATGTGGTATGTGAAAAGAACACACATTTCAATGACTCTGGTTGTTGTTAGTAAAAAGAACACACATGCAATGACACAGGTGGATCCATGTGTGGTCTCTGAAGAGAACACACATTTCAATGACACTAGTGGATCCATATGTGGTATGTGAAAAGAACACACATGAAATGACTCTAGTTGTTGTAAGTAAAAAGAACACACATGCAATGACACTAGTGGATCCATAGGTGGATTGTGAAGAGAGCATACAAGCAATGACACTGGTGGATCCATATGTGGTATGTGAAAACAACATACATGCAATGACTCTAGTTATTGTTAGTAAAAAGAACACACATGCAATGACGCTGGTGGATCCATGTGTGGTCTCTGAAGAGAACACACATTTCAATGACTCTGGTTTTTGTTAGTAAAAAGAACACACATCCAATGACACTGGTGGATCCATATGTGGACTCTCAAGAGAACACACATGAAATGAGTCTAGTTGTTGTTAGTAAAAAGAGCACTCATGCAATGACATTGGTGGATCCATAGGTGGATTGTGAAAAGAACGCACATGCAATGACACTGGTGGATCCATAGGTGGATTGTGAAAAGAACACACATGCAAGGACACTAGTGGATCCTTATGTGGTATGTGAAAAGAACACACATTTCAATCACTTTGGTTGTTGTTAGTAAAAAGAACACACATGCAATGACACTGGTGGATCCATGTGTGGTCTCTTAAGAGAACACACATTTCAATGACACTGGTGGATCCATATGTGGTATGTGAAAAGAACACACATGAAATGACTCTAGTTGTTGTTAGTAAAAAGAACACACATGCAATGACACTAGTGGATCCATAGGTGGATTGTGAAGAGAGCATACATGCAATGACACTGGTAGATTCAATGACACTGGTGGATCCATATGTGGTATGTGAAAATAACACACATGCAATGACACTGGTGGATCCATGTGTGGTCTCTGAAGAAAACACATATTTCAATGACTCTGGTTTTTGTTAGTAAAAAGAACACACATGCAATGACTCTGGTTGTTGTTAGTAAAAAGATCACACATGCAATGACACTAGTGGATCCATAGGTGGATTGTGAAAAGAACTCACATGCAATGACACTTGTGGATCCATATGAGGTATGTGAAAATAAAACACATTTCAATGATTCTGGTTGTTGTTAGTGAAAAGAACACACATCCAATGACACTGGTGGATCCATGTGTGGTCTCTGAAGAGAACACACATTTCAATGACACTAGTGGATCCATATGTGGTATGTGAAAAGAACACACATGAAATGACTCTCGTTGTTGTTAGTAAAAAGAACACACATGCAATGACAGTGGTGGATCCATAGGTGGATTGTGAAGAGAGCATACATGCAATGACACTGGTGGATCCATATATGGTATGTGAAAATAACACACATACAATGACTCTAGTTGTTGTTAGTAAAAAGAACACACATGCAATGACACTAGTGGATCCATGTGTGGTCTTTGAAGAGAACACATATTTCAATGACTCTAGTTTTTGTTAGTAAAAAGAACACACATGCAATGACACTGGTGGATCCATATGTGGTCTCTAAAGAGAACACACATGCAATGACTCTAGTTGTTGTTAGTGAAAAGATCACACATGAAATGACACTGGTGGATCCATAGTTGGATTGTGAAAAGAACACACATGCAATGACACTTGTGGATCCATATGTGGTATGTGAAAAGAAAACACATTTCAATGACTCTGGTTGTTGTTAGTAAAAAGAACACACATGCAATGACACTGGTGGATCCATGTGTGGTCTCTGAAGAGAACACACATTTCAATGACACTGGTGGATCTATATGTGGTATGTGAAAATAACACACCTGAAATGACTCTAGTTGTTGTTAGTAAGAAGAACACACATGTAATGACACTGGTGGATCCATAGGTGGATTGTGAAGAGAGCATACATGCAATGACACTGGTGGATTCAATGACACTTGTGGATCCATATGTGGTATGTGAAAATAACTCACATGCAATGACTCTGGTTGTTGTTAGTAAAAAGAACACACATGCAATGACACTGGTGGATCCATGTGTGGTCTCTAAATAGAACACACATTTTAATGACTCTGGTTTTTGTTAGTAAAAAGAACACACATGCAATGACACTAGTGGATCCATACGTGGTCTCTGAAGAGAACACACATGCACTGACTCTGGTTGTTGTTAGTAAAAAGAGCACACATGCAATGACACTAGGGGATCCATAAGTGGATTGTGAAAAGAACACACATGCAATGACACTAGTGGATCCATGTGTGGTCTTTGAAGAGAACACATATTTCAATGACTCTAGTTTTTGTTAGTAAAAAGAACACACATGCAATGACACTGGTGGATCCATATGTGGTCTCTAAAGAGAACACACATGCAATGACTCTAGTTGTTGTTAGTGAAAAGATCACACATGAAATGACACTGGTGGATCCATAGTTGGATTGTGAAAAGAACACACATGCAATGACACTTGTGGATCCATATGTGGTATGTGAAAAGAAAACACATTTCAATGACTCTGGTTGTTGTTAGTAAAAAGAACACACATGCAATGACACTGGTGGATCCATGTGTGGTCTCTGAAGAGAACACACATTTCAATGACACTGGTGGATCTATATGTGGTATGTGAAAATAACACACCTGAAATGACTCTAGTTGTTGTTAGTAAGAAGAACACACATGTAATGACACTGGTGGATCCATAGGTGGATTGTGAAGAGAGCATACATGCAATGACACTGGTGGATTCAATGACACTTGTGGATCCATATGTGGTATGTGAAAATAACTCACATGCAATGACTCTGGTTGTTGTTAGTAAAAAGAACACACATGCAATGACACTGGTGGATCCATGTGTGGTCTCTAAATAGAACACACATTTTAATGACTCTGGTTTTTGTTAGTAAAAAGAACACACATGCAATGACACTAGTGGATCCATATGTGGTCTCTGAAGAGAACACACATGCACTGACTCTGGTTGTTGTTAGTAAAAAGAGCACACATGCAATGACACTAGGGGATCCATAAGTGGATTGTGAAAAGAACACACATGCAATGACACTGGTGGATCCATATGTGGTATGTGAAAATAACACACATCTCAATGACTCTGGTTGCTGTTAGTAAAAAGAACACACATGCAATGACACTGGTGGATCCATGTGTGATCTCTGAAGAGAACACACATTTCAATGACACTGGTGGATCCATATGTGGTATGTGAAAAGAAGACACATGAAATGACTCTAGTTGTTGTTAGTAAAAAGAACACACATGCAATGACACTGGTGGATCCATAGGTGGATTGTGAAGAGAGCATACCTGCAATGACACTAGTGGAATCAATGACACTGGTGGATACATATGTGGTATGTGAAAATAACACACATGCAATGACTCTGGTTGATGTTAGTGAAAAGAACACACATGCAATGACACTGGTGGAACCATGTGTGGTCTCTAAAGAGAACAAACATTTCAATGACTCTGGTTGATGTTAGTAAAAAGAGCACGCATGATATGACACTGGTGGATCCATAGGTGGATTGTGAAAAGAGAACACATGCAATAAGACTGGTGGATCCATAGGTGGATTGTGAAAAGAACACACATGCAATGACACTAGTGGATCCATATGTGGTATGTGAAAAGAACACACATTTCAATCACTTTGGTTGTTGTTAGTAAAAAGAACACACATGCAATGACACTAGTGGATCCATTTGTGGTCTCTGAAGAGAACACACATTTCAATGACACTGGTGGATCCATATGTGGTATGTGAAAAGAACACACATGAAATGACTCTAGTTGTTGTTAGTAAAAAGAACACACATGCAATGACACTAGTGGATCCATAGGTGGATTGTGAAGAGAGCATACATGCAATGACACTGGTGGATTCAATGACACTAGTGGATCCATATGTGGTATGTGAAAATAACACACATGCAATGACACTGGTGGATCCATGTGTGGTCTCTGAAGAGAACACATATTTCAATGACTCTGGTTTTTGTTAGTAAAAACAACACACATGTAATGACTCTGGTTATTGTTAGTAAAAAGAACACACATGCAATGACACTAGTGGATCCATAGGTGGATTGTGAAAAGAACACACATGCAATGACACTTGTGGATCCATATGAGGTATGTGAAAAGAAAACACATTTCAATGATTATGGTTGTTGTTAGTGAAAAGAACACACATCCAATGACACTGGTGGATCCATGTGTGGTCTCTGAAGAGAACACACATTTCAATGACACTAGTGGATCTATATGTGGTATGTGAAAAGAACACACGTGAAATGACTCTAGTTGTTGTTAGTAAAAAGAACACACATGAAATGACTCTAGTTGTTGTTAGTAAAAAGAACACACATGCAATGACCCTGGTGGATCCATAGGTGGATTGTGAAGAGGGCATACATGCAATGACACTGGTGGATTCAATGACACTGGTGGATCCATATATGGTATGTGAAAATAACACACATGCAATGACTCTAGTTGTTGTTAGTAAAAAGAACACACATGCAATGACATTGGTGGATCCATGTGTGGTCTCTGAAGAGAACACACATTTCAATGACTCTGGTTTTTGTTAGTAAAAAGAACACACATGCAATGACACTGGTGGATCCATATGTGGTCTCTAAACAGAACACACATGCAACAATCTAGTTGTTGTTAGTAAAAAGAGCACACATGCAATGACATTGGTGGATCCATAGGTGGATTGTGAAAAGAACACACATGCAATGACACTCGTATATCCATATGTGGTATGTGAAAAGAAAACACATTTCAATGACTCTGGTTGTTGTTAGTAAAAGGAACACACATGCAATGACACAGGTGGATCCATGTGGGGTCTCTAAAGAGAACACACATTTCAATGATTCTAGTTTTTGTTAGTAAAAATAACACATGCAATGAAACTGGTGGATCCATATGTGGTCTCTGAAGAGAACACACCTGCACCGACTCTGGTTGTTGTTAGTAAAAAGAGCACACATGCAATGACACTAGTGGATCCATAGGTGGATTGTGAAAAGAACACACATGCAATGAAACTGGTGGATCCATATGTGGTATGTGAAAAGAACACACATTTCAATGACTCTGGTTGTTGTTAGTAAAAAGAACACACATACAATGACACTGGTGGATCCATGTGTGGTCTCTGAACAGAACACACATTTCAATGACACTAGTGGATCCATATGTGGTATGTGAAAAGAACACACATGAAATGACTCTAATTCTTGTAAGTAAAAAGAACACACATGCAATGACACTAGTGGATCCATAGGTGGATTGTGAAGAGAGCATACAAGCAATGACACTGGTGGATTCAATGACACTGGTGGATCCATATGTGGTATGTGAAAATAACACACATTCAATGACTCTAGTTGTTGTTAGTAAAAAGAACACACATGCAATGACGCTGGTGGATCCATGTGTGGTCTCTAAAGAGAACACACATTTCAATGACTCTGGTTTTTTTAGTAAAAAGAACACACATGCAATGAAACTGGTGGATCCATATGTGGTCTCTAAAGAGAACACACATGCAATGACTCTGGTTGTTGTTGGTAAAAGGAGCACACATGCAATGACACTGGTGGATCCATATGTGGTATGTGAAAATAACACACACGCAATGACTCTAGTTGTTGTAAGTAAAAGGAACAAACATGCAATGACACTGGTGGATCCATGTGTGGTCTCTGAAGAGAACACACATTTCAATGATTTTGGTCTTTGTTAGTAAAAATAACACACATGCAATGACACTAGTGGATCCATATGTGGCCTCTGAAGAGAACACACCTACACTAACTCTGGTTGTTTTTAGTAAAAAGAGCACACATGCAATGACACTGGTGGATCGATAGGTGGATTGTGAAAAGAACACACATGCAATGACACTGGTGGATCCATATGTTGTATGTGAAAAGAACACACATTTCAATGACTCTGGTTGTTGTTAGTAAAAAGAACACACATGCAATGACCCTGGTGGATCCATGTGTGGTCTCTGAAGAGAACACACATTTCAATGACACTGGTGGATCCATATGTGGTATGTGAAAAGAACACACATGAAATGACTCTAGTTGTTGTTAGTAAAAAGAACACACATGCAATGACACTGGTGGATCCATAGGTGGATTGTGAAGAGAGCATACATGCAATGACACTAGTGGAATCAATGACACTGGTGGATACATATGTGGTATGTGAAAATAACACACATGCAATGACTCTGGTTGATGTTAGTGAAAAGAACACACATGCAATGACACTGGTGGAACCATGTGTGGTCTCTAAAGAGAACACACATTTCAATGACTCTGGTTGATGTTAGTAAAAAGAGCACGCATGATATGACACTGGTGGATCCATAGGTGGATTGTGAAAAGAGCACACATGCAATAACACTGGTGGATCCATAGGTGGATTGTGAAAAGAACACACATGCAATGACACTAGTGGATCCATGTGTGGTCTCTGAAGAGAACACACATTTCAATGACACTGGTGGATCCATATGTGGTATGTGAAAATAACACACATGAAATGACTCTAGTTGTTGTTAGTAAAAAGAACACACATGCAATGACACTAGTGGATCCATAGGTGGATTGTGAAGAGAACATACATGCAATGACACTGGTGCATTCAATGACACTGGTGGATCCATATGTGGTATGTGAAAATAACACACATGCAATCACACTGGTGGATCCATGTGTGGTCTCTGAAGAAAACACATATTTCAATGACTCTGGTTTTTGTTAGTAAAAACAACACACATGCAATGACTCTGGTTGTTGTTAGTAAAAAGAACACACATGCAATGACACTAGTGGATCCATAGGTGGATTGTGAAAAGAACACACATGCAATGACACTTGTGGATCCATATGAGGTATGTGAAAAGAAAACACATTTCAATGATTATGGTTGTTGTTAGTGAAAAGAACACACATCCAATGACACTGGTGGATCCATGTGTGGTCTCTGAAGAGAACACACATTTCAATGACACTAGTGGATCCATATGTGGTATGTGAAAAGAACACACGTGAAATGACTCTAGTTGTTGTTTGTAAAAAGAACACACATGAAATGACTCTAGTTGTTGTTAGTAAAAAGAACACACATACAATGACCCTGGTGGATCCATAGGTGGATTGTGAAGAGGGCATACATGCAATGACACTGGTGGATCCATATATGGTATGTGAAAATAACACACATGCAATGACTCTAGTTGTTGTTAGTAAAAAGAACACACATGCAATGACATTGGTGGATCCATGTGTGGTCTCTAAAGAGAACACACATTTCAATGACTCTGGTTTTTGTTAGTAAAAAGAACACACATGCAATGACACTGGTGGATCCATATGTGGTCTCTGAACAGAACACACATGCAACAACTCTGGTTGTTGTTAGTAAAAGATCACGTCAATGACATTGGTGGATCCATAGGTGGATTGTGAAAAGAACACAAATGCGATGACACTCGTAGATCCATATGTGGTATGTGAAAAGAAAACACATTTCAATGACTCTGGTTGTTGTTAGTAAACGGAACACACATGCAATGACACAGGTGGATCCATGTGTGGTCTCTGAAGAGAACACACATTTCAATGATTCTGGTTTTTGTTAGTAAAAATAACACATGCAATGAAACTGGTGGATCCATATGTGGTCTCTGAAGAGAACACACACCTGACTACAGTTGTTGTTAGTAAAAAGAGCACACATGCAATGACACTAGTGGATCCATAGGTGGATTGTGAAAAGAACACACATGCAATGACACTGGTGGATCCATATGTGGTATGTGAAAAGAACACACAATTCAATGACTCTGGTTGTTGTTAGTAAAAAGAACACACATGCAATGACACTGGTGGATCCATGTGTGGTCTCTGAACAGAACACACATTTCAATGACACTAGTGGATCCATATGTGGTATGTGAAAAGAACACACATGAAATGACTCTAGTTGTTGTAAGTAAAAAGAACACACATGCAATGACACTAGTGCATCCATAGGTGGATTGTGAAGAGAGCATACAAGCAATGACACTGGTGGATTTAATGACACTAGTGGATCCATATGTGGTATGTGAAAATAACACACATGCAATGACTCTAGTTGTTGTTAGTAAAAAGAACACACATGCAATGACGCTGGTGGATCCATGTGTGGTCTCTAAAGAGAACACACATTTCAATGACTCTGGTTTTTTTAATAAAAGAACACACATGCAATGAAATCAGTGGATCCATATGTGGTCTCTAAAGAGAACACACATGCAATGACTCTGGTTGTTGTTAGTAAAAGGAGCACACATGCAATGACACTGGTGGATCCATATGTGGTATGTGAAAATAACACACACGCAATGACTCTAGTTGTTATAAGTAAAAGGAACACACATGCAATGACACTGGTGGATCCATGTGTGGTCTCTGAAGAGAACACACATTTCAATGATTTTGGTCTTTGTTAGTAAAAATAACACACATGCAATGACACTAGTGGATCCATATGTGGCCTCTGAAGAGAACACACCTACACTAACTCTGGTTGTTGTTAGTAAAATGAGCACACATGCAATGACACTGGTGGATCCATAGGTGGATTGTGAAAAGAACACACATGCAATGACACTGGTGGATCCATATGTTGTATGTGAAAAGAACACACATTTCAATGACTCTGGTTGTTGTTAGTAAAAAGAACACACATGCAATGACCCTGGTGGATCCATGTGTGGTCTCTGAAGAGAACACACATTTCAATGACACTGGTGGATCCATATGTGGTATGTGAAAAGAACACACATGAAATGACTCTAGTTGTTGTTAGTAAAAAGAACACACATTTCAATGACACTGGTGGATCCATATGTGGTATGTGAAAAGAACACACAGGAAATGACTCTAGTTGTTGTTAGTAAAAAGAACACACATGCAATGACACTGGTGGATCCATAGGTGGATTGTGAAGAGAGCATACATGCAATGACACTAGTGGAATCAATGACACTGGGTGATACATATGTGGTATGTGAAAATAACACACATGGAATGACTCTGGTTGATGTTAGTGAAAAGAACACACATGCAATGACACTGGTGGAACCATGTGTGGTCTCTAAAGAGAACAGACATTTCAATGACTCTGGTTGATGTTAGTAAAAAGAGCACGCATGATATGACACTAGTGGATCCATAGGTGGATTGTGAAAAGAGCACACATGCAATAACACTGGTGGATCCATAGGTGGATTGTGAAAAGAACACACATGCAATGAAACTAGTGGATCCATATGTGGTATGTGAAAAGAACACACATTTCAATCACTTTGGTTGTTGTTAGTAAAAAGAACACACATGCAATGACACTAGTGGACCCATGTGTGGCCTCTGAAGAGAACACACATTTCAATGACACTGGTGGATCCATATGTGGTATGTGAAAAGAACACACATGAAATGACTCTAGTTGTTGTTAGTAAAAAGAACACACATGCAATGACACTAGTGGATCCATAGGTGGATTGTGAAGAGAGCATACATGCAATGACACTGGTGGATTCAATGACACTGGTGGATCCATATGTGGTATGTGAAAATAACACACATGCAATCACACTGGTGGATCCATGTGTGGTCTCTGAAGAGAACACATATTTCAATGACTCTGGTTTTTGTTAGTAAAAACAACATACATGCAATGACTCTGGTTGTTGTTAGTAAAAAGAACACACATGCAATGACACTAGTGGATCCATAGTTGGATTGTGAAAAGAACACACATGCAATGACACTTGTGGATCCATATGAGGTATGTGAAAAGAAAACACATTTCAATGATTATGGTTGTTGTTAGTGAAAAGAACACACATCCAATGACACTGGTGGATCCATGTGTGGTCTCTGAAGAGAACAAACATTTCAATGACACTAGTGGATCCATATGTGGTATGTGAAAAGAACACACGTGAAATGACTCTAGTTGTTGTTTGTAAAAAGAACACACATGAAATGACTCTAGTTGTTGTTAGTAAAAAGAACACACATGCAATGACCCTGGTGGATCCATAGGTGGATTGTGAAGAGGGCATACATGCAATGACACTGGTGGATTCAATGACACTGGTGGATCCATATATGGTATGTGAAAATAACACACATGCAATGACTCTAGTTGTTGTTAGTAAAAAGAACACACATGCAATGACATTGGTGGATCCATGTGTGGTCTCTAAAGAGAACACACATTTCAATGACTCTGGTTTTTGTTAGTAAAAAGAACACACATGCAATGACACTGGTGGATCCATATGTGGTCTCTGAACAGAACACACATGCAACAACTCTGGTTGTTGTTATTAAAAAGAGCACACATGCAATGACATTGGTGGATCCATAGGTGGATTGTGAAAAGAACACACATGCAATGACACTCGTAGATCCATATGTGGTATGTGAAAAGAAAACACATTTCAATGACTCTGGTTGTTGTTAGTAAACGGAACACACATGCAATGACATAGGTGGATCCATGTGTGGTCTCTGAAGAGAACACACATTTCAATGATTCTGGTTTTTGTTAGTAAAAATAACACATGCAATGAAACTGGTGGATCCATATGTGGTCTCTGAAGAGAACACACCTGCACCGACTCTGGTTGTTGTTAGTAAAAAGAGCACACATGGAATGACACTAGTGGATCCATAGGTGGATTGTGAAAAGAACACACATGCAATGACACTGGTGGATCCATATGTGGTATGTGAAAAGAACACACATTTCAATGACTCTGGTTGTTGTTAGTAAAAAGAACACACATGCAATGACACTGGTGGATCCATGTGTGGTCTCAAATGTAACACACATTTCAATGACACTAGTGGATCCATATGTGGTATGTGAAAAGAACACACATGAAATGACTCTAGTTGTTGTAAGTAAAAAGAACACACATGCAATGACACTAGTGCATCCATAGGTGGATTGTGAAGAGAGCATACAAGCAATGACACTGGTGGATTCAATGACACTAGTGGATCCAAAAGTGGAATGTCAAAATCACACACATGCAATGACTCTAGTTGTTGTTAGTAAAAAGAACACACATGCAATGACGCTGGTGGATCCATGTGTGGTCTCTAAAGAGAACACACATTTCAATGACTCTGGTTTTTTTAATAAAAAGAACACACATGCAATGAAACTGGTGGATCCATATGTGGTCTCTAAAGAGAACACACATGCAATGACTCTGGTTGTTGTTAGTAAAAGGAGCACACATGCAATGACACTGGTGGATCCATATGTGGTATGTGAAAATAACACACACGCAATGACTCTAGTTGTTATAAGTAAAAGGAACACACATGCAATGACACTGGTGGATCCATGTGTGGTCTCTGAAGAGAACACACATTTCAATGATTTTGGTCTTTGTTAGTAAAAATAACACACATGCAATGACACTAGTGGATCCATATGTGGCCTCTGAAGAGAACACACCTACACTAACTCTGGTTGTTGTTAGTAAAAAGAGCACACATGCAATGACACTGGTGGATCCATAGGTGGATTGTGAAAAGAACACACATGCAATGACACTGGTGGATCCATATGTTGTATGTGAAAAGAACACACATTTCAATGACTCTGGTTGTTGTTAGTAAAAAGAACACACATGTAATGACCCTGGTGGATCCATGTGTGGTCTCTGAAGAGAACACACATTTCAATGACACTGGTGGATCCATATGTGGTATGTGAAAAGAACACACATGAAATGACTCTAGTTGTTGTTAGTAAAAAGAACACACATTTCAATGACACTGGTGGATCCATATGTGGTATGTGAAAAGAACACACAGGAAATGACTCTAGTTGTTGTTAGTAAAAAGAACACACATGCAATGACACTGGTGGATCCATAGGTGGATTGTGAAGAGAGCATACATGCAATGACACTAGTGGAATCAATGACACTGGGTGATACATATGTGGTATGTGAAAATAACACACATGGAATGACTCTGGTTGATGTTAGTGAAAAGAACACACATGCAATGACACTGGTGGAACCATGTGTGGTCTCTAAAGAGAACAGACATTTCAATGACTCTGGTTGATGTTAGTAAAAAGAGCACGCATGATATGACACTAGTGGATCCATAGGTGGATTGTGAAAAGAGCACACATGCAATAACACTGGTGGATCCATAGGTGGATTGTGAAAAGAACACACATGCAATGAAACTAGTGGATCCATATGTGGTATGTGAAAAGAACACACATTTCAATCACTTTGGTTGTTGTTAGTAAAAAGAACACACATGCAATGACACTAGTGGATCCATGTGTGGTCTCTGAAGAGAACACACATTTCAATGACACTGGTGGATCCATATGTGGTATGTGAAAAGAACACACATGAAATGACTCTAGTTGTTGTTAGTAAAAAGAACACACATGCAATGACACTAGTGGATCCATAGGTGGATTGTGAAGAGAGCATACATGCAATGACACTGGTGGATTCAATAACACTGGTGGATCCATATGTGGTATGTGAAAATAACACACATGCAATCACACTAGTGGATCCATGTGTGGTCTCTGAAGAGAACACATATTTCAATGACTCTGGTTTTTGTTAGTAAAAACAACACACATGCAATGACTCTGGTTGTTGTTAGTAAAAAGAACACACATGCAATGACACTAGTGGATCCATAGTTGGATTGTGAAAAGAACACACATGCAATGACACTTGTGGATCCATATGAGGTATGTGAAAAGAAAACACATTTCAATGATTATGGTTGTTGTTAGTGAAAAGAACACACATCCAATGACACTGGTGGATCCATGTGTGGTCTCTGAAGAGAACACACATTTCAATGACACTAGTGGATCCATATGTGGTATGTGAAAAGAACACACGTGAAATGACTCTAGTTGTTGTTTGTAAAAAGAACACACATGAAATGACTCTAGTTGTTGTTAGTAAAAAGAACACACATGCAATGACCCTGGTGGATCCATAGGTGGATTTTGAAGAGGGCATACATGCAATGACACTGGTGGATTCAATGACACTGGTGGATCCATATATGGTATGTGAAAATAACACACATGCAATGACTCTAGTTGTTGTTAGTAAAAAGAACACACATGCAATGACATTGGTGGATCCATGTGTGGTCTCTAAAGAGAACACACATTTCAATGACTCTGGTTTTTGTTAGTAAAAAGAACACACATGCAATGACACTGGTGGATCCATATGTGGTCTCTGAACAGAACACACATGCAACAACTCTGGTTGTTGTTAGTAAAAAGAGCACACATGCAATGACATTGGTGGATCCATAGGTGGATTGTGAAAAGAACACACACGCAATGACACTCGTAGATCCATATGTGGTATGTGAAAAGAAAACACATTTCAATGACTCTGGTTGTTGTTAGTAAAGGGAACACACATGCAATGACGCAGGTGGATCCATGTGTGGTCTCTGAAGAGAACACACATTTCAATGATTCTGGTTTTTGTTAGTAAAAATAACACATGCAATGAAACTGGTGGATCCGTATGTGGTGTCTGAAGAGAACACACCTGCACCGACTCTGGTTGTTGTTAGTAAAAAGAGCACACATGCAATGACACTAGTGGATCCATAGGTGGATTGTGAAAAGAACACACATGCAATGACACTGGTGGATCCATATGTGGTATGTGAAAAGAACACACATTTCAATGACTCTGGTTGTTGTTAGTAAAAAGAACACACATGCAATGACACTGGTGGATCCATGTGTGGTCTCTGAACAGAACACACATTTCAATGACACTAGTGGATCCATATGTGGTATGTGAAAAGAACACACATGAAATGACTCTAGTTGTTGTAAGTAAAAAGAACACACATGCAATGACACTAGTGGATCCATAGGTGGATTGTGAAGAGAGCATACAAGCAATGACGCTGGTGGATTCAATGACACTAGTGGATCCATATGTGGTATGTGAAAAGAACACACATGCAATGACTCTAGTTGTTGTTAGTAAAAAGAACACACATGCAATGACGCTGGTGGATCCATGTGTGGTCTCTAAAGAGAACACACATTTCAATGACTCTGGTTTTTTTAGTAAAAAGAACACACATGCAATGACACTGGTGTATCCATATGTGGTCTCTAAAGAGAACACAATGAAATGACTCTGGTTGTTGTTAGTAAAAGGAGCACACATGCAATGACACTGGTGGATCCATATGTGGTATGTGAAAATAACACACATGCAATGACTCTGGTTGATGTCAGTGAAAAGAACACACATGCAATGACACTGGTGGAACCATGTGTGGTCTCTAAAGAGAACAAACATTTCAATGACTCTGGTTGATGTTAGTAAAAAGAGCACGCATGATATGACACTGGTGGATCCATAGGTGGATTGTGAAAAGAGCACACATGCAATAACACTGGTGGATCCATAGGTGGATTGTGAAAAGAACAAACATGCAATGACACTAGTGGATCCATATGTGGTATGTGAAAAGAACACACATTTCAATCACTTTGGTTGTTGTTAGTAAAAAGAACACACATGCAATGACACTAGTGGATCCATGTGTGGTCTCTGAAGAGAACACACATTTCAATGACACTGGTGGATCCATATGTGGTATGTGAAAAGAACACACATGAAATGACTCTAGTTGTTGTTAGTAAAAAGAACACACATGCAATGACACTAGTGGATCCATAGGTGGATTGTGAAGAGAACATACATGCAATGACACTGGTGGATTCAATGACACTGGTGGATCCATATGTGGTATGTGAAAATAACACACATGCAATCACACTGGTGGATCCATGTGTGGTCTCTGAAGAGAACACATATTTCAATGACTCTGGTTTTTGTTAGTAAAAACAACACACATGCTATGACTCTGGTTGTTGTTAGTAAAAAGAACACACATGCAATGACACTAGTGGATCCATAGGTGGATTGTGAAGAGAACAAACATGCAATGACACTGGTGGATACAAAGACACTGGTGGATAAATATGAGGAATGAGAAAATAACACACATGCAATCACTGGTGGATCGATGTGTGGTCTCTGAAGAACACATATTTCAATGACTCTGGTTTTTGTTAGTAAAAACAACACACATGCTATGACTCTGGTTGTTGTTAGTAAAAAGAACACACATGCAATGACACTAGTGGATCCATAGGTGGATTGTGAAAAGAACACACATGCAATGACACTTGTGGATCCATATGAGGTATGTGAAAAGAAAACACATTTCAATGATTATGGTTGTTGCTAGTGAAAAGAACACACATTCAATGACACTGGTGGATCCATGTGTGGTCTCTGAAGAGAACACACATTTCAATGACACTAGTGGATCCATATGTGGTATGTGAAAAGAACACACGTGAAATGACTCTAGTTGTTGTTTGTAAAAAGAACACACATGAAATGACTCTAGTTGTTGTTAGTAAAAAGAACACACATACAATGACCCTGGTGGATCCATAGGTGGATTGTGAAGAGGGCATACATGCAATGACACTGGTGGATTTAATGACACTGGTGGATCCATATATGGTATGTGAAAATAACACACATGCAAGGACTCTAGTTGTTGTTAGTAAAAAGAACACACATGCAATGACATTGGTGGATCCATGCGTGGTCTCTAAAGAGAACACACATTTCAATGACTCTGGTTTTTGTTAGTAAAAAGAACACACATGCAATGACACTGGTGGATCCATATGTGGTCTCTGAACAGAACACACATGCAACAACTCTGGTTGTTGTTAGTAAAAAGAGCACACGTGCAATGACATTGGTGGATCCATAGGTGGATTGTGAAAAGAACACACATGCGATGACACTCGTAGATCCATATGTGGTATGTGAAAAGAAAACACATTTCAATGACTCTGGTTGTTGTTAGTAAAAGGAAAACACATGCAATGACACAGGTGGATCCATGTGTGGTCTCTGAAGAGAACACACATTTCAATGATTCTGGTTTTTGTTAGTAAAAATAACACATGCAATGAAGTTGGTGGATCCATATGTGGTCTCTGAAGAACACACCTGCACCGACTCTGGTTGTTGTTAGTAAAAAGAGCACACATGCAATGACACTAGTGGATCCATAGGTGGATTGTGAAAAGAACACACATGCAATGACACTGGTGGATCCATATGTGGTATGTGAAAAGAACACACATTTCAATCACTTTGGTTGTTGTTAGTAAAAAGAACACACATGCAATGACACTAGTGGATCCATGTGTGGTCTCTGAAGAGAACACACATTTCAATGACACTGGTGGATCCATATGTGGTATGTGAAAAGAACACACATGAAATGACTCTAGTTGTTGTTAGTAAAAAGAACACACATGCAATGACACTAGTGGATCCATAGGTGGATTGTGAAGAGAACATACATGCAATGACACTGGTGGATTCAATGACACTGGTGGATCCATATGTGGTATGTGAAAATAACACACATGCAATCACACTGGTGGATCCATGTGTGGTCTCTGAAGAGAACACATATTTCAATGACTCTGGTTTTTGTTAGTAAAAACAACACACATGCTATGACTCTGGTTGTTGTTAGTAAAAAGAACACACATGCAATGACACTAGTGGATCCATAGGTGGATTGTGAAGAGAACATACATGCAATGACACTGGTGGATTCAATGACACTGGTGGATCCATATGTGGTATGTGAAAATAACACACATGCAATCACACTGGTGGATCCATGTGTGGTCTCTGAAGAGAACACATATTTCAATGACTCTGGTTTTTGTTAGTAAAAACAACACACATGCTATGACTCTGGTTGTTGTTAGTAAAAAGAACACACATGCAATGACACTAGTGGATCCATAGGTGGATTGTGGAAATAGAACACATGCAATGACACTTGTGGATCCATATGAGGTATGTGAAAAGAAAACACATTTCAATGATTATGGTTGTTGTTAGTGAAAAGAACACACATTCAATGACACTGGTGGATCCATGTGTGGACTCTGAAGAGAACACACATTTCAATGACACTAGTGGATCCATATGTGGTATGTGAAAAGAACACACGTGAAATGACTCTAGTTGTTGTTTGTAAAAAGAACACACATGAAATGACTCTAGTTGTTGTTAGTAAAAAGAACACACATACAATGACCCTGGTGGATCCATAGGTGGATTGTGAAGAGGGCATACATGCAATGACACTGGTGGATTTAATGACACTGGTGGATCCATATATGGTATGTGAAAATAACACACATGCAAGGACTCTAGTTGTTGTTAGTAAAAAGAACACACATGCAATGACATTGGTGGATCCATGCGTGGTCTCTAAAGAGAACACACATTTCAATGACTCTGGTTTTTGTTAGTAAAAAGAACACACATGCAATGACACTGGTGGATCCATATGTGGTCTCTGAACAGAACACACATGCAACAACTCTGGTTGTTGTTAGTAAAAAGAGCACACGTGCAATGACATTGGTGGATCCATAGGTGGATTGTGAAAAGAACACACATGCGATGACACTCGTAGATCCATATGTGGTATGTGAAAAGAAAACACATTTCAATGACTCTGGTTGTTGTTAGTAAAAGGAACACATGCAATGACACAGGTGGATCCATGTGGTCTCTGAAGAACACACATTTCAATGATTCTGGTTTTGTTAGTAAAATAACACATGCAATGAAGTTGGTGGATCCATATGTGGTCTCTGAAGAACACACACTGCACTGGTTGTTGTTAGTAAAAGAGCTCACTTGCAATGTCACTAGTGTATCCATAGGTGGATTGTGAAAAGAACACACATGCAATGACACTGGTGGATCCATATGTGGTATGTGAAAAGAACACACATTTCAATCACTTTGGTTGTTGTTAGTAAAAAGAACACACATGCAATGACACTAGTGGATCCATGTGTGGTCTCTGAAGAGAACACACATTTCAATGACACTGGTGGATCCATATGTGGTATGTGAAAAGAACACACATGAAATGACTCTAGTTGTTGTTAGTAAAAAGAACACACATGCAATGACACTAGTGGATCCATAGGTGGATTGTGAAGAGAACATACATGCAATGACACTGGTGGATTCAATGACACTGGTGGATCCATATGTGGTATGTGAAAATAACACACATGCAATCACACTGGTGGATCCATGTGTGGTCTCTGAAGAGAACACATATTTCAATGACTCTGGTTTTTGTTAGTAAAAACAACACACATGCTATGACTCTGGTTGTTGTTAGTAAAAAGAACACACATGCAATGACACTAGTGGATCCATAGGTGGATTGTGAAGAGAACATACATGCAATGACACTGGTGGATTCAATGACACTGGTGGATCCATATGTGGTATGTGAAAATAACACACATGCAATCACTGGTGGATCCATGTGTGGTCTCAAGAAGAACACATATTTCAATGACTCTGGTTTTTGTTAGTAAAAACAACACACATGCTATGACTCTGGTTGTTGTTAGTAAAAAGAACACACATGCAATGACACTAGTGGATCCATAGGTGGATTGTGAAAAGAACACACATGCAATGACACTTGTGGATCCATATGAGGTATGTGAAAAGAAAACACATTTCAATGATTATGGTTGTTGTTAGTGAAAAGAACACACATTCAATGACACTGGTGGATCCATGTGTGGTCTCTGAAGAGAACACACATTTCAATGACACTAGTGGATCCATATGTGGTCGGTGAAAAGAACACACGTGAAATGACTCTAGTTGTTGTTTGTAAAAAGAACACACATGAAATGACTCTAGTTGTTGTTAGTAAAAAGAACACACATATAATGACCCTGGTGGATCCATAGGTGGATTGTGAAGAGGGCATACATGCAATGACACTGGTGGATTCAATGACACTGGTGGATCCATATATGGTATGTGAAAATAACACACATGCAAGGACTCTAGTTGTTGTTAGTAAAAAGAACACACATGCAATGACATTGGTGGATCCATGCGTGGTCTCTAAAGAGAACACACATTTCAATGACTCTGGTTTTTGTTAGTAAAAAGAACACACATGCAATGACACTGGTGGATCCATATGTGGTCTCTGAACAGAACACACATGCAACAACTCTGGTTGTTGTTAGTAAAAAGAGCACACGTGCAATGACATTGGTGGATCTATAGGTGGATTGTGAAAAGAACACACATGCGATGACACTCGTAGATCCATATGTGGTATGTGAAAAGAAAACACATTTCAATGACTCTGGTTGTTGTTAGTAAAAGGAACACACATGCAATGACACAGGTGGATCCATGTGTGGTCTCTGAAGAGAACACACATTTCAATGATTCTGGTTTTTGTTAGTAAAAATAACACATGCAATGAAGTTGGTGGATCCATATGTGGTCTCTGAAGAACACACCTGCACCTGACTCTTGTTGTTAGTAAAAAGAGCACACATGCAATGACACTAGTGGATCCATAGGTGGATTGTGAAAAGAACACACATGCAATGACACTGGTGGATCCATATGTGGTATGTGAAAAGAACACACATTTCAATCACTTTGGTTGTTGTTAGTAAAAAGAACACACATGCAATGACACTAGTGGATCCATGTCTGGTCTCTGAAGAGAACACACATTTCAATGACACTGGTGGATCCATATGTGGTATGTGAAAAGAACACACATGAAATGACTCTAGTTGTTGTTAGTAAAAAGAACACACATGCAATGACACTAGTGGATCCATAGGTGGATTGTGAAGAGAACATACATGCAATGACACTGGTGGATTCAATGACACTGGTGGATCCATATGTGGTATGTGATAATAACACACATGCAATGACTCTAGTTGTTGTTAGTAAAAATAACACACATGCAATGACGCTGGTGGATCCATGTGTGGTCTCTAAAGAGAACACACATTTCAATGACTCTGGTTTTTTAGTAAAAAGAACACACATGCAATGAAACTGGTGGATCCATATGTGGTCTCTAAAGAGAACACACATGCAATGACTCTGGTTGTTGTTAGTAAAAGGAGCACACATGCAATGACACTGGTGGATCCATATGTGGTATGTGAAAATAACACACACGCAATGACTCTAGTTGTTATAAGTAAAAGGAACACACATGCAATGACACTGGTGGATCCATGTGTGGTCTCTGAAGATAACACACATTTCAATGATTTTGGTCTTTGTTAGTAAAAATAACACACATGCAATGACACTAGTGGATCCATATGTGGCCTCTGAAGAGAACACACCTACACTAACTCTGGTTGTTGTTAGTAAAAAGAGCACACATGCAATGACACTGGTGGATCCATAGGTGGATTGTGAAAAGAACACACATGCAATGACACTGGTGGATCCATATGTTGTATGTGAAAAGAACACACATTTCAATGACTCTGGTTGTTGTTAGTAAAAAGAACACACATGCAATGACACTGGTGGATCCATGTGTGGTCTCTGAACAGAACACACATTTCAATGACACTAGTGGATCCATATGTGGTATGTGAAAAGAACCCACATGAAATGACTCTAGTTGTTGTAAGTAAAAAGAACACACATGCAATGACACTAGTGGATCCATAGGTTGATTGTGAAGAGAGCATACAAGCAATGACACTGGTGGATCCATATGTGGTATGTGAAAATAACACACATGCAATGACTCTAGTTGTTGTTAGTAAAAAGAACACACATGCAATGACGCTGGTGGATCCATGTGTGGTCTCTAAAGAGAACACACATTTCAATGACTCTGGTTTTTGTTAGTAAAAAGAACACACATGCAATGACACTGGTGGATCCATATGTGGTCTCTGAAGAGAACACACATGCAACAACTCTGGTTGTTGTTAGTAAAAAGAGCACACATGCAACGACATTGGTGGATCCATAGGTGGATTGTGAAAAGAGCACACATGCAATGACACTCGTGGATCCATATGTGGTATGTGAAAAGAAAACACATTTCAATGACTCTGGTTGTTGTTAGTAAAAAGAACACACATGCAATGACACTGGTGGATCCATGTGTGGTCTCTGAAGAGAACACACATTTCAATGACACTAGTGGATCCATATGTGGTATGTGAAAAGAACACAAATGAAATGACTCTAGTTGTTGTAAGTAAAAAGAACACACATGCAATGACACTGGTGGATCCATAGGTGGATTGTGAAGAGAGTATACATGCAATGACACTGGTGGATTCAATGACACTGGTGGATCCATATATGGTATGTGAAAATAACACACATGCAATGACTCTAGTTGTTGTTAGTAAAAACAACACACATGCAATGACATTGGTGGATCCATGTGTGGTCTCTGAAGATAACACACATTTCAATGACTCTAGTTTTTGTTAGTAAAAAGAACACACATGCAATGACACTGGTAGATCCATATGTTGTCTCTGAAGAGAACACACATGCAATGACTCTGGTTGTTGTTAGTAAAAAGAGAACACATGCAATGACATTGGTGGATCCATAGGTGGATTGTGAAAAGAACACACATGCAATGACACTGGTGGATCCATATGTGGTATGTGAAAAGAAAACACATTTCAATGACTCTGGTTGTTGTTAGTAAAAAGAACACACATGCAATGACACAGGTGGATCCATGTGTGGTCTCTGAAGAGAACACACATTTCAATGATTCTGGTTTTTGTTAGTAAAAATAACACATGCAATGACACTGGAGGATCCATATGTGGTCTCTGAAGAGAACACACCTGCACCGACTCTGGTTGTTGTTAGTAAAAAGAGCACACATGCAATGACACTAGTGGATCCATAGGTGGATTGTGAAAAGAACACACATGCAATGACACTGGTGGATCCATATGTGGTATGTGAAAAGAACACACATTTCAATAACTCTGGTTGTTGTTAGTAAAAAGAACACACATGCAATGACACTGGTGGATCCATGTGTGGTCTCTAAACAGAACACACATTTCAATGACACTAGTGGATCCATATGTGGTATGTGAAAAGAACACACATGAAATGACTCTAGTTGTTGTAAGTAAAAAGAACACACATGCAATGACACTAGTGGATCCATAGGTGGATTGTGAAGAGAGCATACAAGCAATGTCACTGGTGGATTCAATGACACTGGTGGATCCATATGTGGTATGTGAAAATAACACACATGCAATGACTCTAGTTGTTGTTAGTAAAAAGAACACACATGCAATGAGGCTGGTGGATCCATGTGTGGTCTCTAAAGAGAACACACATTTCAATGACTCTGGTTTTTTTAGTAAAAAGAACACACATGCAATGAAACTGGTGGATCCATATGTGGTCTCTAAAGAGAACACACATGCAATGACTCTGGTTGTTGTTAGTAAAAGGAGCACACATGCAATGACACTGGTGGATCTATATGTGGTATGTGAAAATAAGACACACGCAATGACTCTAGTTGTTGTAAGTAAAAGTAACACACATGCAATGACACTGGTGGATCCATGTGTGGTCTCTGGAGAGAACACACATATCAATGATTTTGGTCTTTGTTACTAAAAATAACACACATGCAATGACACTAGTGGATCCATATGTGGCCTCTGAAGAGAACACACCTACACTAACTCTGGTTGTTGTTAGTTAAAAGAGCACACATGCAATGACACTGGTGGATCCATAGGTGGATTGTGAAAAGAACACACATGCAATGACACTGTTGGATCCATATGCGGTATGTGAAAAGAAAACACATTTCAATGACTCTGGTTGTTGTTAGTAAAAAGAACACACATGCAATGACACAGGTGGATCCATGTGTGGTCTCTGAAGAGAACACACATTTCAATGATTCTGGTTTTTGTTAGTAAAAATAACACATGCAATTACACTGGTGGATCCATATGTGGTCTCTGAAGAGAACACACCTGCACCGACTCTGGTTGTTGTTAGTAAAAAGAGCACACATGCAATGACACTAGTGGATCCATAGGTGGATTGTGAAAAGAACACACATGCAATGACACTGGTGGATCCATATGTGGTATGTGAAAAGAATACACATTTCAATGACTCTGGTTGTTGTTAGTAAAAAGAACACACATGCAATGACACTGGTGGATCCATGTGTGGTCTCTGAACAGAACACACATTTCAATGACACTAGTGGATCCATATGTGGTATGTGAAAAGAACACACATGAAATGACTCTAGTTGTTGTAAGTAAAAAGAACACACATGCAATGACACTAGTGGATCCATAGGTGGATTGTGAAGAGAGCATACAAGCAATGACACTGGTGGATTCAATGACACTGGTGGATCCATATGTGGTATGTGAAAATAACACACATGCAATGACTCTAGTTGTTGTTAGTAAAAAGAACACACATGCAATGACGCTGGTGGATCCATGTGTGGTCTCTAAAGAGAACACACATTTCAATGACTCTGGTTTTTTTAGTAAAAAGAACACACATGCAATGAAACTGGTGGATCCATATGTGGTCTCTAAAGAGAACACACATGCAATGACTCTGGTTGTTGTTAGTAAAAGGAGCACACATGCAATGACACTGGTGGATCCATATGTGGTATGTGAAAATAACACACACGCAATGACTCTAGTTGTTGTAAGTAAAAGTAACACATATGCAATGACACTGGTGGATCCATGTGTGGTCTCTGGAGAGAACACACATATCAATGATTTTGGTCTTTGTTACTAAAAATAACACACATGCAATGACACTAGTGGATCCATATGTGGCCTCTGAAGAGAACACACCTACACTAACTCTGGTTGTTGTTAGTTAAAAGAGCACACATGCAATGACACTGGTGGATCCATAGGTGGATTGTGAAAAGAACACACATGCAATGACACTGGTGGATCCATATGTTGTGTGAAAAGAACACACATTTCAATGACTCTGGTTGTTGTTAGTAAAAAGAACACACATGCAATGACCCTGGTGGATCCATGTGTGGTCTCTGAAGAGAACACACATTTCAATGACACTGGTGGATCCATATGTGGTATGTGAAAAGAACACACATGAAATGACTCTAGTTGTTGTTAGTAAAAAGAACACACATGCAATGACATTGGTGGATCCATGTGTGGTCTCTGAAGAGAACACACATTTCAATGACTCTGGTTTTTGTTAGTAAAAAGAACACACATGCAATGACACTGGTGGATCCATATGTGGTCTCTAAAGAGAACACACATGCAACAACTCTGGTTGTTGTTAGTAAAAAGAGCACACATGCAATGACATTGGTGGATCCGTAGGTGGATTTTGAAAAGAACACACATGCAATGACACTCGTGGATCCATATGTGGTATGTGAAAAGAAAACACATTTCAATGACTCTGGTTGTTGTTAGTAAAAGGAACACACATGCAATGACACAGGTGGATCCATGTGTGGTCTCTGAAGAGAACACACATTTCAATGATTTTGGTTTTTGTTAGTAAAAATAACACATGCAATGACACTGGTGGATCCATATGTGGTCTCTGAAGAAAACACACCTGCACCGACTCTGGTTGTTGTTAGTAAAAAGAGCACACATGCAATGACACTAGTGGATCCATAGGTGGATTGTGAAAAGAACACACATGCAATGACACTGGTGGATCCATATGTGGTATGTAAAAAGAACACACATTTCAATGACTCTGGTTGTTGTTAGTAAAAAGAACACACATGCAACATGTGTGGTCTCTTAACAGAACACACATTTCAATGACACTAGTGGATCCATATGTGGTATGTGAAAAGAACACACATGAAATGACTCTAGTTGTTGTAAGTAAAAAGAACACACATGCAATGACACTGGTGGATCCATACGTGGATTGTGAAGAGAGTATACATGCAATGACACTGGTGGATTCAATGACACTAGTGGATCCATATATGGTATGTGAAAATAACACACATGCAATGACTCTAGTTGTTGTTAGTAAAAACAACACACATGCAATGACATTGGTGGATCCATGTGTTGTCTCTGCAGAGAACACACATTTCAATGACTCTGGTTTTTGTTAGTAAAAAGAACACACATGCAATGACACTGGTAGATCCATATGTGGTCTCTGAAGAGAACACACATGCAATGACTCTGGTTGTTGTTAGTAAAAAGAAAACACATGCAATGACATTGGTGGATCCATAGGTGGATTGTGAAAAGAACACACATGCAATGACACTGGTGGATCCATATGTGGTATGTGAAAAGAAAACACATTTCAATGACTCTGGTTGTTGTTTGTAAAAAGAACACACATGCAATGACACAGGTGGATCCATGTGTGGTCTCTGAAGAGAACACACATTTCAATGATTCTGGTGTTTGTTAGTAAAAATAACACATGCAATGACACTGGTGGATCCATATGTGGTCTCTGAAGAGAACACACACCTGCAAACTTCTGTTGTTGTTAGTAAAAAGAGCACACATGCAATGACACTAGTGGATCCATAGGTGGATTGTGAAAAGAACACACATGCAATGACACTGGTGGATCCATATGTGGTATGTGAAAAGAACACACATTTCAATGACTCTGGTTGTTGTTAGTAAAAAGAACACACATGCAATGACACTGGTGGATCCATGTGTGGTCTCTGAAGAGAACACACATTTCAATGACACTAGTGGATCCATATGTGGTATGTGAAAAGAACACACATGAAATGACTCTAGTTGTTGTAAGTAAAAAGAACACACATGCAATGACACTAGTGGATCCATAGGTGGATTGTGAAGAGAGCATACAAGCAATGACACTGGTGGATTCAATGACACTGGTGGATCCATGTGTGGTATGTGAAAACAACATACATGCAATGACTCTAGTTAGTGTTAGTATAAAGAACACACATGCAATGACGCTGGTGGATCCATGTGTGCTCTCTGAAGATAACACACATTTCAATGACTCTGGTTTTTGTTAGTAAAAAGAACACACATGCAATGACACTGGTGAATCCATATGTGGACTCTCAAGAGAACACACATACAATGACTCTGGTTGTTGTTAGTAAAAAGAGCACTCATGCAATGACATTGGTGGATCCATAGGTGGATTGTGAAAAGAACACACATGCAATGACACTGGTGGATCCATAGGTGGATTGTGAAAAGAACACACATGCAATGACACTAGTGGATCCATATGTGGTATGTCAAAAGAACACACATTTCAATCACTTTGGTTGTTGTTAGTAAAAAGAACACACATGCAATGACACTGGTGGATCCATGTGTGGTCTCTTAAGAGAACACACATTTCAATGACACTGGTGGATCCATATGTGGTATGTGAAAAGAACACACATGAAATGACTCTAGTTGTTGTTAGTAAAAAGAACACACATGCAATGACACTGGTGGATCCATAGGTGGATTGTGAAGAGAGCATACATGCAATGACACTGGTGGATTCAATGACACTGGGTGATCCATATGTGGTATGTGAAAATAACACACATGGAATGACACTGGTGGATCCATGTGTAGTCTCTGAAGAGAACACATATTTCAATGACTCTGGTTTTTGTTAGTAAAAAGAACACACATGCAATGACTCTGGTTGTTGTTAGTAAAAAGATCACACATGCAATGACACTAGTGGATCCATAGGTGGATTGTGAAAAGAACACACATGCAATGACACTTGTGGATCCATATGAGGTATGTGAAAAGAAAACACATTTCAATGATTCTGGTTGTTGTTAGTGAAAAGATTACACATCCAATAACACTATTGGATCCATGTGTGGTCTCTGAAGAAAACACACATTTCAATGACACTAGTGGATCCATATGTGGTATGTGAAAAGAACACACATGAAATGACTCTAGTTGTTGTTAGTAAAAAGAACACACATGCAATGACACAGGTGGATCCATAGGTGGATTGTGAAGAGAGCATACATGCAATGACACTGGTGGATCGATATATGGTATGTGAAAATAACACACATACAATGACTCTAGTTGTTGTTAGTAAAAAGAACACACATGCAATGACATTGGTGGATCCATGTGTGGTCTCTAAAGAGAACACACATTTCAATGACTCTGGTTTTTGTTAGTAAAAAGAACACACATGCAATGACACTAGTGGATCCATATGTGGTCTCTGAAGAGAACACACATGCAACAACTCTGGTTGTTGTTAGTAAAAAGAGCACACATGCAATGACATTGGTGGATCCATAGGTGGATTGTGAAAAGAACACACATTCAATGACACTCGTGGATCCATATGTGGTATGTGAAAAGAAAACACATTTCAATGACTCTGGTTGTTGTTAGTAAAAAGAACACACATGCAATGACACAGGTGGATCCATGTGTGGTCTCTGAAGAGAACATACATTTCAATGATTCTGGTTTTTGTTAGTAAAAATAACTTATGCAATGACACTAGTGGATCCATATGTGGTCTCTGAAGAGAACACACCTGCACCGACTCTGGTTGTTGTTAGTAAAAAGAGCACACATGCAATGACACTAGTGGATCCATAGGTGGATTATGAAAAGAACACGCATGCAATGACACTGGTGGATCCATATGTGGTATGTGAAAAGAACACACATTTCAATGACTCTGGTTGTTGTTAGTAAAAAGAACACACATGCAATGACACTGGTGGATCCATGTGTGCTCTCTGAAGAGAACACACATTTCAATGACACTAGTGGATCCATATGTGGTATGTGAAAAGAACACACATGAAATGACTCTAGTTGTTGTAAGCAAAAAGAACACACATGCAATGACACTAGTGGATCCATAGGTGGATTGTGAAGAGAGCATACAAGCATTGACACTTGTGGATTCAATGACACTGGTGGATCCATATGTGGTATGTGAAAATAACACACATGCAATGACTCTAGTTGTTTTTAGTAAAAAGGACACACATGCAATGAGGCTAGTGGATCCATGTGTGGTCTCTAAAGAGAACACACATTTCAATGACTATGGATTTTTTAGTAAAAAGAACACACATGCAATGACACTCGTGGATCCATATGTGGTCTCTAAAGAGAACACACATGCAATAACTCCGGTTGTTGTTAGTAAAAAGAGCACACACGCAATGACACTGGTGGATCCATATGTGGTATGTGAAAATAACACACACGCAATGACTCTAGTTGTTGTAAGTAAAAGGAACACACATGCAATGACACTTGTGGATCCATGTGTGGTCTCTGAAGAGAACATACATTTCAATGATTTTGGTCTTTGTTAGTAAAAATAACACACATGCAATGACACTATTGGATCCATATGTGGCCTCTGAAGAGAACACATCTACACTAACTCTGGTTGTTGTTAGTAAAAAGAGCACACATGCAATGACACAGGTGGATCCATAGGTGGATTGTGAAAAGAACACACATGCAATGACACTGGTGGATCCATATGTGGTATGTGAAAAGAACACACATTTCAATGACTCTGGTTGTTTTTAGTAAAAAGAACACACGTGCAATGACACTGGTGGATCCATGTGTGGTATCTGAAGAGAACACACATTTCAATAACACTAGTGGATCCATATGTGGTATGTGAAAAGAACACACATGAAATGACTCTAGTTGTTGTTAGTAAAAAGAACACACATGCAATGACACTGGTGCATCCCTAGGTCGATTGTGAAGAGAGCATACATGCAATGACCTGTGGATTCAATGACACTGGTGGATCCATATATGGTATGTGAAAATAACACACATGCAATGACTCTAGTTGTTGTTAGTAAAAAGAACACACATGCAATGAGATTGGTGGATCCATGTGTGGTCTTTGAAGAGAACACACATTTCAATGACTCTGGTTTTTGTTAGTAAAAAGAACACACATGCAATGACACTGGTGGATCCATATGTGGTCTCTGAAGAGAACACACATGCAATGACTCTGGTTGTTGTTAGTAAAAAGAGAACACATGCAATGACATTGGTGGATCCATAGGTGGATTGTGAAAAGAACACACATGCAATGACACTGGTGGATCCATATGTGGTATGTGAAAAGAACACACATTTCAATGACTCTGGTTGTTGTAAGTAAAAAGAACACACATGCAATGACACTGGTGGATCCATGTGTGGTCTCTGAAGAGAACACACATTTCAATGACACTAGTGGATCCATATGTGGTATGGGAAAAGAACACACATGAAATGACTCTAGTTGTTGTAAGTAAAAAGAACACACATGCAATGACACTAGTGGATCCATAGGTGGATTGTGAAGAGAGCATACAAGCAATGACACTAGTGGATTCAATGACACTGGTGGATCCATATGTGGTATGTGAAAACAACACACATGCAATGACTCTAGTTATTGTTAGTAAAAGGAACACACATGCAATGACGCTGGTGGATCCATGTGTGGTCTCTGAAGAGAACACACATTTCAATGACTCTGGTTTTTGTTAGTAAAAAGAACACACATGCAATGACTCTGGTTGTTGTTAGTAAAAAGAGCACACATGCAATGACATTGGTGGATCCATAGGTGGATTGTGAAAAGAACACACATGCAATGACACTGGTGGATCCATATGTGGTATGTGAAAAGAACACACATTTCAATGACTCTAGTTGTTGTTAGTAAAAAGAACACACATGCAATGACACTGGTGGATCCATAGGTGGATTGTGAAGAGAGCATACAAGCAATGACACTGGTGGATTCAATGACACTGGTGGATCCATATGTGGTATGTGAAAACAACACACATGCAATGACTCTAGTTATTGTTAGTAAAAAGAACACACATGCAATGACGCTGGTGGATCCATGTGTGGTCTCTAAAGAGAACACACATTTCAATGACTCTGGTTTTTTTAGTAAAAAGAACACACATGCAATGACACTGGTGGATCCATATGTGGTCTCTAAAGAGAACACACATGCAATAACTCTGGTTGTTGTTAGTAAAAAGAGCACACACGCAATGACACTGGTGGATCCATATGTGGTATGTGAAAATAACACACACGCAATGACTCTAGTTGTTGTAAGTAAAAGGAACACACATGCAATGACACTGGTGGATCCATGTGTGGTCTATGAAGCGAACACTCATTTCCATGCTTGTGGTCTTTGTTAGTTAAAATAACACACATGCAATGACACTAGTGGATCCATATGTGGCCTCTGAAGAGAACACACCTACACTAACTCTGGTTGTTATTAGTAAAAAGAGCACACATGCAATGACACTGGTGGATCCATAGGTGGATTGTGAAAAGAACACACATGCAATGACACTGGTGGATCCATATGTGGCATGTGAAAAGAACACACATTTCAATGACTATGGTTGTTGTTAGTAAAAAGAACACACATGCAATGACACTGGTGGATCCATGTGTGGTCTCTGAAGAGAACACACATTTCAATAACACTGGTTGATCCATATGTGGTATGTGAAAAGAACACACATGAAATGACTCTAGTTGTTGTTAGTAAAAAGAACACACATGCAATGACACTGGTGGATCCATAGGTGGATTGTGAAGAGAGCATACAAGCAATGACACTGGTGGATTCAATGACACTGGTGGATCCATATGTGGTATGTGAAAACAACACACATGCAATGACTCTAGTTATTGTTAGTAAAAAGAACACACATGCAATGACGCTGGTGGATCCATGTGTGGTCTCTAAAGAGAACACACATTTCAATGACTCTGGTTTTTTTAGTAAAAAGAACACACATGCAATGACACTGGTGGATCCATATGTGGTCTCTAAAGATAACACACATGCAATAACTCTGGTTGTTGTTAGTAAAAAGAGCACACACGCAATGACACTGGTGGATCCATATGTGGTATGTGAAAATAACACACACACAATGACTCTAGTTGTTGTAAGTAAAAGGAAGACACATGCAATGACACTGGTGGATCCATGTTTGGTCTCTGAAGAGAACACACATTTCAATGATTTTGGTCTTTGTTAGTAAAAATAACACACATGCAATGACACTAGTGGATCCATATGTGGCCTCTGAAGAGAACACACCTACACTAACTCTGGTTGTTGTTAGTAAAAAGAGCACACATGCAATGACACTGGTGGATCCATAGGTGGATTGTGAAAAGAACACACATGCAATGACACTGGTGGATCCATATGTGGTATGTGAAAAGAACACACATTTCAATGACTCTGGTTGTTAGTAAAAAGAACACACATGCAATGACACTGGTGGATCCATGTGTGGTCTCTGAAGAGAACACACATTTCAATAACACTGGTGGATCCATATGTGGTATGTGAAAAGAACACACATGAAATGACTCTAGTTGTTGTTAGTAAAAAGAACACACATGCAATGACACTGGTGCATCCATAGGTGGATTGTGAAGAGAGCATACATGCAATGACACTGGTGGATTCAATGACACTGGTGGATCCATATATGGTATGTGAAAATAACACACATGCAATGACTCTAGTTGTTGTTAGTAAAAAGAACACACATGCAATGACATTGGTGGATCCATCTGTGGTCTCTGAAGGGAACACACATTTCAATGACTCTGGTTTTTGTTAGTAAAAAGAACACACATGCAATGACACTGGTGGATCCATATGTGGTCTCTCAAGAGAACACACATGCAATGACTCTGGTTGTTGTTAGTAAAAAGAGAACACATGCAATGACATTGGTGGATCCATAGGTGGATTGTGAAAAGAACACACATGCAATGACACTGGTGGATCCATATGTGGTATGTGAAAAGAAAACATATTTCAATGACTCTGGTTGTTGTTAGTAAAAAGAACGCACATGCAATGACACAAGTGGATCCATGTGTGGTCTCTGAAGAGAACACACATTTCAATGATTCTGGTTTTTTGTTAGTAAAAATAACACATGCAATGACACTGGTGGATCCATATGTGGTCTCTGAAGAGAACACACCGACTCTGGTTGTTGTTAGTAAAAAGAGCACACATGCAATGACACTAGTGTATCCATAGGTGGATTGTGAAAAGAATACACATGCAATGACACTGGTGGATCCATATGTGGTATGTGAAAAGAACACACATTTCAATGACTCTGGTTGTTGTTAGTAAAAAGAACACACATGCAATGACACTGGTGGATCCATGTGTGGTCTCTGAAGAGAACACACATTTCAATGACACTGGTGGATTCATATGTGGTATGTGAAAAGAACACACATCAAATCACTCTAGTTGTTGTAAGTAAAAAGAACACACATGCAATGACACTAGTGGATCCATAGGTGGATTGTGAAGAGAGCATACAAGCAATGACACTGGTGGATCCATATGTGGTATGTAAAAACAACACACATGCAATGACTCTAGTTATTGTTAGTAAAAAGAACACACATGCAATGACGCTGGTGGATCCATATGTGGTCTCTCAAGAGAACACACATGCAATGACTCTGGTTGTTGTTAGTAAAAAGAGCACACATGCAATGGCATTGGTGGATCCATAGGTGGATTGTGAAAAGAACACACATGCAATGACACTGGTGGATCCATATGTGGTATGTGAAAAGAACACACATTTCAATGACTCTAGTTGTTGTTAGTAAAAAGAACACACATGCAATGACACTGGTGGATCCATAGGTGGATTGTGAAGAGAGCATACATGCAATGACACTGGTGGATTCAATGACACTGGTGGATCCATATTTGGTATGTGAAAATAACACACATGCAATGACTCTTGTTGTTGTTAGTAAAAAGAACACACATGCAATGACACTGGTGGATCCATGTGTGGTCTCTAAAGAGAACATATATTTCAATGATTCTGGTTTTTGTTAGTAAAGAGAACACATGCAATGACACTGGTCGATCCATATGTGGTCTCTGAAGAGAACACACCTGCACTGACTTTGGTTGTTGTTAGTAAAAAGAGCACACGTGCAATGGCACTGGTGGATCCATAGGTGGATTGTGAAAAGAACACACATGCAATGACACTAGTCGATCCATATGTGGTCTCTGAAGAGAACACACCTGCACTAACTTTGGTTGTTGTTAGTAAAAAGAGCACACGTGCAATGGCACTGGTGTATCCATAGGTGGATTGTGAAAATAACACACATGCAATGACACTGGTGGATCCATACGTGGTATGTGAAAAGAACACACATTTCAAAAACTCTGGTTGTTGTTAGTAAAAAGAACACACATGCAATGACACTAGTGGATCCATGTGTGGTCTCTGAAGAGAACACACATTTCAATGACACTGGTGGATCCGTATGTGGTATGTGAAAAGAACACACATGAAATGACTCTAGTTGTTGTTAGTAAAAAGAACACACATGCAATGACACTGGTGGATCCATAGGTGGATTGTGAAGAGATCATACATGCAATGACACTGGTGGATCCATTTGTGGTATTTCAAGAGAACACACATTTAAATGACTCTGGTTGTTGTTAGTAAAAGAACACATGCAATGACATCTGGATCCATGTGTGGTCTCTGGAGAGAACACACATTTCAATGACACTGGTGGATCTATATGTGGTATGTGAAAAGAACACCCCTGAAATGACTCTAGTTGTTGTTAGTAAGAAGAACACACATGTAATAACACTAGTGGATCCATAGGTGGATTGTGAAGAGAGCATACATGCAATGACACTGGTGGATCCATATGTGGTATGTGAAAATAACACACATGCATTGACTCTGGTTGTTGTTAGTAAAAAGAACACACATGCAATGACACTGGTGGATCCATGTGTGGTCTTTAAAGAGAACACACATTTTAATGACTCTGGTTTTTGTTAGTAAAAAGAACACACATGCAATGACACTGGTGGATCCATATGTGGTCTCTGAAGAGAACACACATGCACTGACTCTGGTTGTTGTTAGTAAAAAGAGCACACATGCAATGACACTAGGGGATCCATAGGTGGATTGTGAAAAGAACACACATCCAATGACACTGGTGGATCCATATGTGGTATGTGAAAAGAACACACATCTCAATGACTCTGGTTGTTAGTAAAAAGAACACACATGCAATGACACTGGTGGATCCATGTGTGATCTCTGAAGAGAACACACATTACAATGACAATGTTGGATCCATATCTGGTATGTGAAAAGAACACACATGAAATGAATCAAGTTGTTGTTAGTAAAAGAACACACATCCAATGACACTGGTGGATCCATAGGTGGATTGTGAAGAGAGCATACATGCAATGACACTGGTGGAATCAATGACACTGGTGGATACATATGTGGTATGTGAAAATAACACACATGCAATGACTCTGGTTGATGTTAGTAAAAAGAACACACATGCAATGACACTGGTGGAACCATGTGTGGTCTCTAAAGAGAACAGACATTTCAATGACACTGGTGGATCCATATGTGGTATGTGAAAAGAACACACATGAAATGACTCTAGTTGTTGTTAGTAAAAAGAACACACATGCAATGACACTGGTGGATCCATAGGTGGATTGTGAAGAGAGCATACATGCAATGACACTGGTGGATTCAATGACACTGGTGGATCCATATGTGGTATGTGAAAATAACACACATGCAATGACACTAGTGGATCCATAGGTGGTTTGTGAAAAGAACACACATGCAATGACACTTGTGGATCCATATGAGGTATGTGAAAAGAAAACACATTTCAATGTTTCTGGTTGTTGTTAGTGAAAAGAACACACATCTAATGACACTGGTGGATCCATGTGTGGTTTCTGAAGAGAACACACATTTCAATGACACTAGTGGATCCATATGTGGTATGTGAAAAGAACACACATGAAATGACTCTAGTTGTTGTTAGTAAGAAGAACACACATGCAATGACACTGGTGGATCCATAGGTGGATTATGAAGAGATCATACATGCAATGAAACTTGTGGATTCAATGAGACTGGTGGATCCATGTAAGATCCGTCCTTATTAAAGGAAAAGATCCCTGTGATTGCAATGCTAGTCCCTAGATCAATGCTAGCATCCACAGTTTAAGAAGAAGTACACAGATACAAAGGTCGTTTATTACAGTCATTCCAGAGATAAAACATAGTCTTTTTCAACTCATGGCCAAAGGCCTAATACAAGAGTTTATGGAATATGTAAATAAACATAAGTCTTCATCTTCATGTGCCACAGGCAAGCATGTTGAGTGTAGACTCATGACTCCTAATCATCATCAGAATAACCGCAACATTACAAGTTACAAATGGAGGGTCAATACTTTGGAATAGTATTGGCAAGTGATACCTTAGTATATTTTAAGTGGACTATAATACTATATGCATTTGGCTGGTGGAGCTTAGGCTTGCATTGCTGAAAATAAATTTTTCATTAACTTTTGAAAACACTAAGTTTTTGCTTGGCACAAAACACCCAAGGCATCTATCAATCAAAGACTCCAGATCCAGTCAGGGCATCTACCAATCAATGACTGAAGATCCTTTTAACCCTTGTTCACCCACAAGTTTTATTTAGAAATTGGAGTGATGAGATTCTTGAAGTTTCCATGTCTTGATGCTCAAATTGTCCTTTACTAGGGACATGGCTAAGTACTTAGGTTTTACACTCTGCAGAGGTGGTGCACTTTCCCCACAAGACTTGGTTTCCCAAGACAAGATCCTTCAGTAGCCTTTCCTTAGTCAAATGGACGCGTTCCAACCTATCATCCCATCTACCACCCACTGTCCAAGAGACTAAGTTCTAGCATCCTAAGATCATGGCAGAGCCCATATTGCCAGGTGGTTGCACTTGAAGCTTCTCAACATTTGACATCTCAAATCTCTTTGTTCCTGGGTGGCCATCCACAAGTGAGATACACAAGCCAAGTCCATGGCCTTGTGAACCACTCAACATAAACCATTCCTTCCATTCCACCTAGGTGATTCATTAACTTAGTTGTTTTGTTAAAATAAAACAGAAGTCCAAAGACTTAGAATAATTTTTCAAAATGTGAATATATAAACCACCCTTGTTTTCTAGTAGCTAGGCTAAGCATGATAGTATTAGGAATCTTGACTTAGGTAATTTTCACTAAGGTTTCACCTAATAGGTTTTCCCATAGCATAGTTTATACTTAGCAAAAATCCATGCAAGTCCTATATTTGGAAAAATAATACTAATGCATAGATGAAATATAGGAATGGAATATTCATGATGATATCACTTGCCTTGGTAGTGTGGAGAGTAGCACTCGTCACAATCACAATCACTAGCAAAATCTACACACAAAGTTGTAGCACACAATTACACACAAATATATACAAACAAAGATATTATGAATGCATGCATGCATGAATCTACTAAGTGGTGATTTTTGAAAATTCTACCAAGCAAGTGCAAGTTTAGAAACTAAACAAGTCATAAAGTAGCCAAGACAAACTTAATCAACCCTAAAACAAGTTATTAAACTAAAACTATTCTCAAAAAGGCCTCAAACAAGTTTCTGCAATTTAAGCCAAACTAATGGTTACTATTTGCTAAACAAAAAGGATAGGTAGAAAGGTCTTATTTTACTGAATCCAATGGTATAAAGTTTGCAAAATTCTAACATGGAATTCAAAAGATATAGGCATTTGAATTTGGATCAAATTTCTGGTTTTAAATCTATTTTCAGACCTAACCCCCTAGCCAGCGTCACCGTCTAATTGGTCGGTACCGTTCGTCTGGATCGAGTGATACAGCACCGCTGATTTAAAGGGCAGGTGCGGCTCAGATCAACGCTGCCCTTCGCTTAGTCATTCTATCCAAGCCATCGATGCAGATCTAACGGTTCCTATTGCTCGCCAAAATCTGGCGGCGCGGTGGCTACCGTGGCCGACGCACGGAGGCGACGCCACAGGTGAGTGAGAAAGAGGAGTAGCTCACCGGGCTCGGGGTCACGGTGATGCTCGTTTCGCGGTTGGTCAAGGGGCGCTGGGCTGTCCTAGATTGCTCGCCAGGAAATTCTTGTGGCGTTGGTTTCTGTCATCGAGGACGGTCAGATCACCCCAAGGCAAAACAACACGCGTTAGGTTCACGTGGTCAAGGCGAAGTCGTGTGCATGAACGGAAAGCGAGGGGCGGTCTGGGCTTACCACCAGAGTTCGCGAGTTCGAAATGCAGACGGTGGCGGCCAGTCGACGATGTTGCCGGAGCTACGGTTCATGCGAGGGCAAATGAAGGGTATTAAAAGAAGCACAGAGGCTCGCTGAACCAGACAGCAAGAACGAGAGGTAGAGAGGAGCTCAGAACTCACCGGAATTCCGCGGCCAGATCGTCGGAGACGGCGACTCTGAGTAATGCTCGCAGCCTGGTGGCGCTCTGGGTTTGGGGTTTAAGGGAGAAGAAAGAGGGGGCAGAGGGGGTTCTTATAGCCTGGTCACGCGCGAGAATTACTCGGCCGTTGAATCGAATTAACGCCGCGAATTAAACACAGAAACGGCCGCGTTGATTTGGGGATGAACTGGTCGTGCGGGTGGAGACGATGCTGACGTGGAGAAGGCCCGCTTGTCAGCGAGGTGCGCGAGGTGGTAGTGGGGTCTGGCTGTCAGTGACTCAACGCTTGCGCTCGCGAGTGAGAGAAGAAAAGGAAGGTCCCCGGGTGGGCTAGATGGGCTTGATCTACTGATGGGCCAGATTCCAGCCGCGCGGCCCTTTTCTTTTGTTGGCTTCTTTTCTTTTTTTAAATTCATTTTCTGGAATGAATTTGATATGAATTCAAATCCTTTTGAATTCAAACAGCTTTGGGAATTTTTGCAGGGTTCTGTGGGTTCAAAAACTAGTCAATTAACCAGGTGGTTACTAGCAAGGGCTTGGTCAAGCTTGGGTTTTAAATCAAACAGAGAATTTGCTCTAGTTTGAAAATGTTTGAAATAGGGTTTTGAAATTATTTCTAAATTGGAAACTTGGGTAAAAATGCTTCACCTAATCTTTCCAACCATGGAGGCAAGCAAACAAGTTCATAGACAATCAAATCTCAAATGATGATGGCCAATTGAGATAAATTACCCACATGAAATCATAGCCTAAGTTTATGCTTCTAAATGATTTTGAGAAAACCCTAAATGAATGAAGGATGCAAGGATGAAATGAATGAGTTTTGAAACATGATTTTTGGGATGTTACAAATCTAACCCTTTAAATGAATCTCACCGAGATTCAGATTGGCTAGCAAATAGGTGTGGGTGGTCTTTCCGAAGATCGTCTTCTCTTTCCCATGTTGCTTCCTCTTCGGAATGATGATTCCATTGTACTTTACAAAACTTGATAGTTTTTGTCCTTGTGACTCTTTCTGTGGTCTCAAGAATCTTGACAGGCTTTTCTTCATAGGTGAGATCACTTTCTAGTTGAACTTCTTCCAAAGATATGGTATCCTTCAAAGAAGATCCTTCCATCTCCGGGTGACATTTCTTAAGCTGACTCACATGAAAAACATTACGGATCGCTAATAAAGATGCCGCGCTCGATTTCATATGCGACTTCTCCTTGCGACTTAGAATGTTGAATGGTCCAACATATCTTGGTGCTAACTTTCCTTTGACTCCAAATCTTTTTACTCCACGAAGTGGTGATACTCTAAGATAAGCTCTATCCCCAACTTCGTAAGTGACTTCTCACGCTTAGCATCTGCGTAGCTTTTCCGTCGAGACCGTCCTGCCCCTAACCAATTTGACTTTTCTTCGTCTTTGATAAGATCTGGTCCAAACAAACTTCTTTCTCCCACACCATTCCATAGCAATGGGGTGGTACACTTCCTTCCAGTAGAAACTCAAATGGTGCCATCCCAATACTAGATTGGTGACTGTTGTTGTAAGAGAACTCAGTAAGGCGCATTTCATCCCAACTTGCTCCATAGTCTAGGGCACATGCCCTCAACATGTCTTCAAGAATTTGATTAGTCCTTTCCGCTTGTCCATCCGTTTGAGGATGAAACGCAAAGGTCAATTCCAATCTTGTTCCTAAAGATTCATGAAGCTGCTCCAAAAGTGAGAAGTGAACTGAGTTCCTCTATCGACACAATACTCTTAGGTACACCATGAAGGCATACAATTTTGCTCATGTAGATTTTGGCTAACTTGGCATCGGTATAAGTTGTCTTTACGGGTATAAAATGAGCCACTTTAGTTAGGCGATCCACTACTACCCATATGGAGTCATACCCGTCCTAGTCCTTGGTAATCCGGTAATGAAATCCATACCAATATTTTCCCACTTCCATTCAGAATAGGCATTGGTTGAAGCAAACCTGCTGGTTTCGATGTTCCGCTTTCACTCTACTACACATCACACAAAGCAATGTGTTCATGATGTCCCTTTTGAGATTGTTCCACCAAAATCTTTCTTTCATATCCATGTACATTTTGGTGTTTCGGTGAATAGAATATGGAGAGTTATGGGCTTCTGTAAAATCAGTTTCGCAGATTTCGGATCTTGTGGAACACAACACGCTTCCCGTGCCATAAAGTACCTTGTTCAGTCCATATGGAAACTTTTAGCCTTCCTTGGCTAATCTTTTCCTTAATCTCTTCGATTTCTTTATCCGCCTTTTGGGCTTCTTTAATCTTATCCAACAGAGTGGGTTGAACATCCAAAGACATGAGATGTCCTTCCGCACAATCTCCAACCTGAGTTCCTTGAATTGCTTACACAAGTCATCCGCACCACCTTTGGTAAGGCCATTTACAAACGCTTTACTTAGAGCATCTGCTACTACATTTGCTTTACCGGTGGTATTGCAAATTCAAGTCGTAATCCTTGATAAGTTCTAGCCATCTTCTTTGTCTCATATTGATCTCCTTCCGGTGAAGATATACTTCAAGCTCTTATGGTCGGTGAACACTTCACAACATTTTCCCAAAAGGTAGTGTCTCCATGTTTTGAGTGCATGGACAACAATGCTAACTCTAAATCATGAGTAGGATAGTTTACTTCATGAGTTTTGAGTTGTCTCGAGGCATAAGCCACAACTTTTCCGCCTTGCATAAGTACGGCACCTAATCCTTGATGAGAAGCATCACAATATACTTGGAAATCCTTTTCCAAATCTGGTAGGCACGTAATCAGTCTTGACACAAGTCTCTTCTTTAGTTCTTGAAAGCTGAGTTCACATCCTTCAGACCAAGAAAATTTCTTATCTTTCTTTAACAATTTTGTCATTGGTTTAGCAACCTTAGAAAAAATTTCAATGAATCTTCTGTAGTAACCTGCTAAACCAAGGAAACTACGAACCTCTTTTACATTCTTAGGAGATTCCCATTCGTCACGGGCCGAAACTTTAGCAGATCAATGCTACACCATCCTTTGTCATAACATGACCAAGAAATCCAACTTCCTCTAACCAAAACTCACACTTGCTGAATTTGGCATAAAGCTTATGTTCCTTAGTTTCTCAAGTATCAAGCGTAGATGTCTTTCATGTTCTTCCTTGCTCTTGGAGTAGACTAAGATGTCATCGATGAAAACGACAACGAACTTGTCGAGAAATTCCATGAACACTTTGTTCATCATATTCATGAAGTATGCTGGAGCGTTGGTTAAACCAAAAGGCATCACAGTGTACTCATACAATCCATACCTTGTGGTAAATGTTGTTTTAGGTATGTCTTGCTCTCTTATCTTGAGTTGAAAATAGCTCCATCAAGATCAATCTTCGAGAACACACATGCTCCTTCTAGCTGATCAAACAAGTCATTTATTCTTGGCAAAGGATATTTGTTCTTGATGGTTACCTCGCTGATAGAACGGTAATCTATGCATAACCTTTGAGTTCTCTCTCTTTTCTACTAACAAAACTGGAGCTCCCAAGATGAAGAACTTGGCTGGATGAATCCTTTCGCAATTGTTCTCCGTTGTTTCTTGAGTTCCTTAAGTTCGTCAACCGACATTTATAAGGCCTCTTTGCCCTTGGTCCGTAACCTGGTACCAAATCTATTATAAACTCCACATCTCTATCCGGTGGCATTCTGTAATTCTTCCGAACACATCCGGATATTCACACACAATTGGCACACTGTCCATGCTAACCCCCTTAAGAGAATTTAGCTTGCTTCCTTTAGATTTAAAATTGGACTTAAATTTTATCCTCTTACCTTCAGGGGTTGTGAGTGAAACTGTACGATTGGCACAATCTAGTACTCCCTCATACTTAGCCACCCAATCCATTCCCAAAATCACATCCAATCCTTGGGAATTCAGGATTATTAGGTTTACTGGAAACTTATGTTTTCCAAACTCTATGACTAAATCATGACATCCTGAGTTCACTATCATTTCTCCACCAGGAGAACTTACTTTTATAGGACACCCAATGGTTTCTACCGGTAGTTCATTTCTTTCGACAAATGCTTTTGATATGAATGAATGAGATGCACCAGTGTCAAAGAGTACAAATGCTGAGATGGAATTGAGTCTGAACTTACCAGCAACAGCATCAGGCTCTTCAAAGACCTCCTCCACATTGATGTGGTTAACCTGTCCTTTCTGAAAAGGATTGGGCTTGTTAGGTCCTTCAACTTTCTTTTCGTGGCACCATTAGCATAATGCCCCAGCTTTTGCATTTGTAGCACTCAACCCGACCGATGTCCGCCTTAGGCTGGCTTTACTTCCACTTCCACCTCCACTATGGTGGCTCTTATGTCCACTCTTGTGGTTCGTGTACTTATCATTGTCATGGACTGATGATGCTTGCTGTCATGACGGTTGTGGTTGTGGTGCTTGTTAAATTTCCCATGCTTGTGGGATCCCAGTGACACTATCATCATAGTGAGATCATTTATGAGACGATCCCAGCCGTGCTTGTCGGAGTGTTTCCTCTTCCTACTCGACTTGCTTCATTTTATTTTCCACAATAACACCTTGTCACACAACGACCGATAAGTTGGAACATATGCCACGCATAACCGCAGATTTAGCTCATCATTTAAGCCTTCCAAACTTTTCCTTCCTTTTGGCATCAAAGGTCAACCTTATCCGCATAGCGCATATTGTTGAACTCTTCAATATATTTAGCCACGCTGTGGTGGCGCCGCCAAAGTTGTGAAATTCCTTCTTTTCAGCTCATCATACCGTGAGATATGAGTAACGAAAAGCCATCTTCAAAGATAGCCCAAGTCACCTCATCAATAGGCGTGGTAACTGAAGTTGTCCCACCATGCGGCGGCTGGTCCTTCCAATGATGTCCGCGAACCCGACCTTTTCAGCATCCGTGGCATCCCACGGTCACTAAGTCTTTGTTCACGTAACGGCCAATCATTGGCCACCATGGGATCAGCCGTTCTAAAACTTAGCTGGCCTGACGCAGAAATCTAGTGAGCATATCAAAACCGGAGGGTTGTTGTTGTTGTTATTGTTGTTATTGTTGTTGTTGTTGTTGTTGTTGGGGTTGTTGTTGTTCGTTCGATGAACGTTGTCATCATTTGCATAAGCTGTGTTTGCGCATTCATCATTTGTTGCATTCGGTAATGTTGGGGTTGGGGTTGGGGTTTGCGCGACGGGAGGCATCTGTGGTTTAATCATAGAGGTAAGAATGAGATACCCTTACATGATTTATGCACGATACATTACTCAAACAAACACATAGCAAGCAAACACAAGGATAAAAGCTCAACAACAAGATAACAAAGTCTCAAGGTAAAACACATTAAGTGGCAAGCCATCCACATGTCGGATGGTCCAATAATAAGTTCACAAATAACAAGTGCGGTAAATAAAGATAACTGAGTAGTCAAATCTACTGTCGGCATCAATCTCCTCCTCGACAAAGGTAAGACCTGCGTACTCCATTGCGGTCTTGTTCTCCTCGATGGTAGTGGTCAAAGAGTCGATCTTGGCCTTGAGAGCCCTCTTCTGGAACGAAGCCTCTCAATCACATCTCGCTGCTGCTCTAACTCAAGTCCTTGGACTGCAGCCTTGGTCATATCATCAATCCTTTTGTTCCTATCCCGACACGCTTCTCTTGACTCTTGAACTTACGGTCTTGGGTCTCTAACTTCGCTCCATCTCCTTGACTATCTTCGCGTCCTCTGCGAAGAGCTTATCCTTCTCGCGAAGCTGCACCTGAGCTCGCTATTACTAAGCATGACGTTGGTCCTATCGGGTATCCACGTGCCTAATAAGAGTCTCTAAGTCCTCGAGGTACAGCGACTCGCTCTGCTGTGACCTCGAGTCGCCCTCAAAGTCAATGGACTCTCTCATCATCACGCCTTCCCAGGCGTGGAAGTGAGTGCTCTAACCTGTCGGGAGTGACGTCCTGGGCAACCGCCCTATCGTATCCTGCATGACAACCTCCATGCCTCTCTCCCCGCCATCGCATAAGCTTGAAGACGATGGCCTCCGTAGTAGGCTCTATCTCGGCGTCTGGCTGGTTCACCTTGAAGCCCCAAAGGTCCTTCCTCTCAAACTTGGTGAGTGGGTGCAACTGTGATGATAGGAAGAGGGAGATCGAGTAAAGTAGTAACCTCTACGACATTTAGGACCAAACGGGTAGCCTGGAACTCCTCAACAGTGCTGATGGCAATAGGCATCTATTTATAAGATTGAAAAAGTTAGAACAACACAATTTAAGATAATCAAGTCAACATTCAAACCCATTCTTGGAACACACAATTCACTCAAGTCATGCATACATAATTACATTACATCAACCAAGGTTCAAACTTATTTATGTATCATTTTGGAAAATAAGGTGATAGGTGGTGGTCCAACTAACGGCGCTTACAATCCTATCTCACTGGATCCGTGGCTAACACAATGTTCCTAGTGGCAATCACCCTATCTTGTTCACATGCTTCTATCACTAAGTCTATAATATCTCCTCTTAAGGATTGGTTGGTGACTTCCAACCTTGGGTATGTTCCTTCT
>JAJUPC010000819.1:0-66660 GCA_023614405.1 Avena insularis
ATATAGATTCACTCCTTGATCTTGAAATAGTCACACTTTTCAAAGTTCACTACAATTCAATCAAGGCACAAATTAAATCTAGCATTCAAACAATTCACCACATAAAATAGTAAAAACAAAACATTGCATGCAAGAATGCACAAGATTGTTTTATTTGGAAAAGTGGTTTCTAATAGGATATAAATTTTTTAACACACCTATCGGTCATTTATAAAAGTGGTAAGTTCATTTGAAAACAAATTAGTGAAAATGGCTACTTTAAATCTCTTTTGTTTTGCTAGCATTGATTTTATTCAAAGAATAATTTCTAGTGTTAGCCAAAATGTTTTTAAACATCAATATTAATGTTTATGGTCATAATGTTTTAAAACAATTGCATTTGCAAAGGGTTTCATCCAAAATCCATTTTTAAATCAAAACAACATTTTATTTTGTTGGAAATGCTTTTAAAAAAAGTAATAATTTTCTATGGTTCATCAAATATATTTTTAAATCCTAAAACTTGGTGTTTAGGGTCAGAGAGTTTAAATCAAATCATTTTACAAAGGTTTTACTCAAAAAACATTTTTAAACCATAATCAATATTTTTATTTAACTAGAAATGCTTTTATTCAAAGATTTATTCCTTAGCATCACAAAATATACTTTTAAATCTACAAGTTGGTTTTTTATGGTCAGTAAGTTCAAAGCAATCCATTTACAAAAGATTTTACCCCAAAAATATTTCTAGAATAATTTTTATACTCAAATTAGGCCTAAACAAGTTTCTGCAAACAAAAAATAATTTTACAGAAGCAAAACATTAAAAAAAGTGCATTGTTGGAAAGTTCACATTTTCCTGAATCCAGTGATACAAAATTTGTAAAATTTGGACGTGTGGATTAAAAATTATGGAATTTACAAATTCAAACATCTAATAGGATCAAATCTGTTTTTAAATCAACACACATGCCACACGTCGTGTTCTCATTCACTGGTACGGGTTCGCACGGATCGGGCTACGTGGTGCGTTGGATCTAATTAGAATCGTGCGGCTCAGAGTGCTACGTACCCTTTCGATAAGTGATTCTATCGCATACGCTAGATCGAAATCTAACAGCCCTAATCAAGTTAACCTTTAAAGGGCGGCGCTGCGATGGTGGCTGGCGGCGGAGCGGTCTGGCAGTGGCGTTGCCAGCGATAAAGGAAGCGATAGAAGGTGGGGAGAAGCTCACCGAGTTCGTGTGATGTCGCTGATGCTCGAGGTGGTCTTCGTTCGCGAAGGGGCGCTCGAGGACGTCAGGGATTCCTCGCCGGAGTTCGTGTCTGCGTCGGGCACGCTCTGTCGGTGACGGAGGCGAAGCTACAAGGCACACCAAGGCAAAACGAGGGGTGCGTTAGATGCACGCGAGGGAGGAGAGTGTGCGTGTGTCAACGAGAGGGGGAGGTGCGGTCAGAGGTTACCGGGGGAGCTCGAGGGAGTAATGGCAGGTGGCGGCAGCGTTCAGTCGAAGTAGTTGCCGACGCTATGAATCATGTGCGGGCGAGCCAGAGATACTGACGGGTGTGCAAGAACGTGGGGAGAAGCCTCGTGGAGGTCTGGGAGAAAGGGGAGGGTTGTCGTCGCCGGAATCGGCTGGAGATGCTCGTCGAAGCAGTGGCGGCGCAAGCTGAATTCAGGGCAGCCTGGGGGCTCTCTAGCAGAGGAGTTTGAGGGGAAAGAGAGGAGAGAGGGAGGGGTTTAATCGTGCGTGGTCGCAGGGAGAAATTACATGCGCAATTAATCGAATAGAAGACACGGAAATTTGGCAGGAAACGGCCGGGGGGTGAGGAAGAACAGGTCGCGGGGTAGGGAAGATGACTGGCAGGTGGGGCAGCCCCGTCAGCGAGAGAGAGGGAGTGCGCGTGGGGTCTGGTTGCCAGTGACTGTGCAGGTCGATGTTTGAGTGAGAAAGGAAACATTTTGGGGGGGAGAAGAGAGTGGGCTTGCTGGGCTGGTCTGGCCTGGTGGGCTGGGTTTTTTCTCTCATGTTTATTTTTCTTTTTCTTTTTTCTTATTCTGTTTTGAATTCATTCAAATGATTTCAAATACCATTCGAATTTATAATTTTACCAAACTTTCAGTAATTTTCTATTCTGTTCAAACATGTATTTTAAAGACCATTTTAGAATAATTATTTTATTCATTTATGGTTTATTATTTATTTAAATTAGGAACTTGCCTTTATTCAAATAAGATTTTAAATATAATTTCAAACTCTTATTTGAATTCTAATTTTCATCAAACCTTTTCAGTAGATTTTATTTATTCAATAGGGTGTTTAAATAATTCATTTTGAATTATTTAAAATATGATTTATTAATCATTTAGATTGGGCAATTGTCTTTATCAAAATAAAACGAAATATGGTTTTGATTCCATATAAAATTTATTTAAATAATTCTTTTAAGTTAATTAGATAACTTTTCAATCCACTTTGGTAAATTACCATTTATTATTTTCTCCTGATTTAATTAATCATTTTCATTAGGGATTTTGTCTTTATTAAATAGAATAGGGTTTAATCCCATATACTTTTATTTTAATATTCTTTATCCCTTTATTTTAATTGGAATATCTTTATTTCATTTGCTTCTGGATTTGATTCAAGATTTAAATTGTCTTCCAAATAATTTTCTTAGGATTTATTATTTAGGCAAATAGTCTTTGTTTAAATAAAATTGGATATTGTCAATCCTTATGATTTTATTTAAATAATATTTTAATCTTTTTTATTATTCAATAACTTCCATTTGTTTATGGATTTGGCCAAGATTTAATTTGGCTTTTAAATAGTCCCTATTTATTATTTCTTTCTTTATCTTATAGAATCCATATCTTTTTATTTATAAATTCAAAATTGGTGATTCCAATTTGTATAATTTTATTTAATATTTGTTTATCCTTTTTAAATCTCTTAGGATTATTTTGCTCACACTTTGGTATGGATTTTAGTTAGAAGCTTTATTAGCTTTGAAATTTATTTTGTTTTATCTTATAAAATTCATCAGTTTTTATCCATGGTTCCAAATTGAATGAAATCAATTTCTATGGTTTTATAATATTTTTGTTTATCATTCTTGATCATTTATAATTGTTTGTTGACAAATTTTTCTATGGATCAAATCCATAGTCTTAGAGACATCTTGGAAATAATTTATTCCATTAGGGTTTTAGGTTTTGGTTTATTTTTTCCAAGTTTGAATTTCAAGATACATTCATTTGATGAATGCATTTCACTTGATTGAAATTCGTTGGATTCCATTTTATTCAAAGTTTGTTCAAGATGGGTTTTGATGTTTCCATTATGAAACAAAAAGTTTCTTTTCACCCTAAATTTCAACACTTATTTCTTTTGTTTATTTATTTTTCACATTTCAAAATTTGTAAAATTTTGGGATGTGACAGGCTACCACCCTTAACAGAAATCTCGTCCCAAGATTTGGGAATGCTAGAGGTTACAAATTGGCTTAAAACAACTAGGGTACTACCACCTTTAAAAAGGTTTTCAACTAGATTTCATCTTGGCTTACTTGGGATCTTGATGTATCTTCTCTGGGCACTTGTTGGCATAATGGCCTAGCTCTTTGCATTTGAAACACATCACTTGACTATTATCCTTATTTTCCTTTGGTATCATTGCTTCTTGTTTGTTTCCTTGGTTCTTCTTCTTTTCTGGGCAATCACTGGCATAGTGTCCCATCTCTTTGCAATTGTAACATTGCAACTGGCTTATGTCCTTCTTCTTCTTCTTGGGTCTCTCTAAAGCTAGGAGTTCTTCTAGTTCATGCTCTTCATATATCACCTCAAAGGTGGGAAATCTTTCTCTCTTCTTGGGGCAGTTACTAGAGATATGACCTTCTTCTTCACAAGAGTGTCAACACTTTGTGGTCTCTTTGGATTTGGCTTTATGAGGCATGATTCTAACTTTGCCTTCATCCTTCTTGGTAGAGGTTGTTACTTCATGGAGGTTTCCAAACATTTGATGCATTCCATCATGCTGCATTTGTTGAACTATAGGATAGATGGGGCATTGAATAGGGACATGATCATTTCCTTCACATAGGAAACAAATGACTTGATATGTCGGGCATTCCTTAGTTGGATGCTTCTCTTCACAATTTGGGCATTGATCCTCATGCTCTTTAGAAGTGTGATCCATGTCTCCACAAATATTGCAAGCTTGAGTTATCCTTGAAATCATTGTTGTCACAATCTCCTTGGGAAGAGTTGCTTATCATGTTGATCATTTGATTGGTCATCCTTTGCAAGAATTGGGATTGGGTTTCCAAAAACTTTTGCATGGCTGGGTCTAACTCATTGTTGTTGGCTAAAAACTGAGTTGTCACTTGGGTCATCTGGGCTTGGGTTGCTAGAAGCATCTCTTGGTTGTTGTTGTCATCATTCTTGATGTTGGAGTCTCTTGGAGAAGTCATCTGTTTGGGTTGGATTGGGATTAGAATAGGCAAAATATTTCTAAGGAAGAAGTCTATCACACACAACAATTCACACAAGCAATGTGCAAGCAATCACAAACAAACATTCCAGTCAAACAACAAGTTCAAGCAAATTTTTAGGTAACAAAATATTTTTCCTACACCACATAAGTTGGTGTATTTAAACTAATCACTAGTATGGTGGTCAAACTATATGGTTTACTTGAGATCATTCCATTCTTCTTAGTTGTTTTCTTCATGAACAAGATCATGTTATCCTTGGAAAAATTCTTGTGTCTTGGTCACAAAACTTCAAAGGTGATGATGATTCCTTCCAAGTTGTGTTTCCTTAGTCTTCAAGTCTTTGAGTAATATTTCTTGTGTCTCTTGTAGTCCTTAGTGATGTGCAAGTTGAAGTCCTTGATGATACTAATGTTGAAGTCATTTGAGTTGGTGAAGTCCTTGTCCATCAAGTTTGAAAAGGGAGAGATGTAGAATCAAAACAAAAATGTCGAGGAAAGAGTTTACAAGATTGTTTGTAAATAAGTTTTGGAACAAATAAAACTCCTATTTTTCTAAGGGGTTTTGTCCAATCCTAGGGTTACAATCCTACAGGCAACATAGTGCTCTGATACCATCTGTAGAGGTCCCAACCTTTAATAAGGTAGAGATCCCTGTGTTTACAATGCTAGTCCCTGGATCAATAGCTAGCATCCACAATTAAGATGTAATATCAAGAAACAAAGGTCATAATACAACTTTATAACCAGGAGTAAAATAATTCATTACATCTTACATAGCTCATTTGGCTATCTCATTACAATGCATCAGAAATAACTATATAGCATGGAGTCCTTCATCTTCAAAGTGCCACAAGCAATCATGTTGGTTGTAGACTTGTAATCCTAATCAACACACTTCACGAACATCAAACAAACCTGCAACATAATGAGTTACAGCCACAAGGGTCAATACATTTGAATTGTATTGGCAAGTGATACTATGGTAGTATAGTGGTAACTATCATCTATATGCATTTGGCTAAGTGGATCTTAGGCTTGCTTTGCTCAAAATAGATTTTCCTTATCATTTGAAAACACTATGTTTTTGTTTGTCAAAATCACCCAAGGCATCTACCAAGAGACATTGGTGATTCCATAACCCTTGTTTAACCACAAGTTTTTAACTTAGAAATTGGGATGAGGAGATTCTTGATAGCTTCCATGTCTTTATGCTCAAATTTTCCATTGCCGGGGACACAGCTAAGTACTTAGATTTTTCCTTCTACAGAGGTGGTGCACTTTCCCCACAAGACTCGACATGCATCGAGACAGGACCTTTCAGAAGCCTTCCCTTAGACAAGAATGGACGCGCTCCAAACCTATCACCCCTACCAACAACTGTCCATTTGGCTCAGTTATTGCAACCTATATGATCCAGACAGAGCCCATAATGCCATGTGGCTACACTAGAAGCTTCTCAACATTTGACATCTCAAATCTCTTTGTTCCTGGGTGGCTTTCCACAAGTGAGATACACTAGGGTAGTCCATAAATATGGGCCCTGTGTAACCACTCGACATAACCCATTCACAACCATTCCACCTAGGTGATTCATTCACATAGTTGTTTTATTAAACAAAACACAAGTCCTTGACTTAGAAATATTCCATAGCATGAATATAATCCACCCTTGTTTACTACTAGCTAGGCTAAGCATGATAGTAGTAGGAATATTAATTTAGGGAAAATTCTACTAAGGTTTCACCTACTAGGATTTCCCATGGCATAGTTAACACATAGAAAATTCCATGCAAGTCCTACTCAAAACATCACTAATGCATAGTGAAAATAATAGGACTAAAGTATGAAGCACCACTTGCCTTTTTAGTAGAGAATATATATTCACTCCTTGATCTTGAAATAGTCACACTCTTCAAAGTTCACTACAATTCAATCAAGGCACAAATTCAATCTAGCATTCAAAAAATTCACCACATAAAATAGTAAAAACAAAATATTGCATGCAAGCATGCACAAGATTGTTTTATTTGTAAAAGTGGTTTCTAATAGGCTATAATTTTTTTAACACACCTATTGGTCATTTATAAAAGTGGTAAGGTCATTTGAAAACAAGTTAGTGAAAATGGCTACTTTAAATCTCTTTTGTTTTGCTAGCATTGATTTTATTCAAAGAATAATTCCTAGTGTTAGCCAAAATGTTTTTAAACATCAATATTAATGTTTATGGTCATAATGTTTTAAAACAATTCCATTTGCAAAGGGTTTCATCCAAAATCCATTTTTAAATCAAAACAATAGTTTATTGTGTTGGAAATGCTTTTAAACAAAGTAATAATTTTCTATGGTTCATCAAATATATTTTTAAATCGTAAAACTTGGTGTTTAGGGTCAGAGAGTTTAAATCAAATCATTTTCCAAAGGTTTTACTCAAAAAGCATTTTTTAACCATAATCAATATTTTTATTTAACTAGAAATGCTTTTATTCAAAGATTTATTCCTTAGCATCACAAAATATACTTTTAAATCTACAAGTTGGTTTTTTATGGTCAGTAAGTTCAAAACAATCCATTTACAAAAGATTTTACCCCAAAAAATAATTCTGGAATATTTTTTATACTCAAATTAGGCCTAAACAAGTTTCTGCAAAAACAAATAATTTTACCGAAGAAAACATTACACAAAGTGCATGGTTGGAAAGTTCACATTTTTCCGAATCCTGTGATATAAAATTTGTAAAATTAGGACGTGTGGATTAAAAATTATGGAATTTACAAATTCAAATATGTAATAGGATCAAATCTGTTTTTAAATCAACACACAGGCCACGCGTCGTGTTCTCATTCGCTGGTACTGGTTCGCACGGATCGGGCTACGCGGTGCATTGGATCTAATTAGAATCGTGCGGCTCAGAGTGCTATGTACCCTTTCGATAAGTGATTCTATCGCATAAGCTGGATCGAAATCTAACGGCCCTAATCAAGTTAACCTTAAACGGCGGCGCAAGGACGCGGGTGGTCGGAGCTGTCCGGGCAAAGAGCGGTGATACAGGAAGCGAGAGAAGGAGGGGAGAAGCTCACCGAGTTCGTGTGATGTCGCTGATGCTCGAGGTGGTCTTTGTTGGCAAAGGGGCGCTCGAGGAAGTCAGCGATTCCTCGCCAGAGTTCAAGCTTCGCCGATTTGAGGCGGTTACAAGGCCCGCCAAGGCAAAACAAGGGGTGCGTTAGATGCGCGCGAGGGAGGAGAGTGTGCGTGTGTCAACGAGAGGGGGAGGCACGGTCAGAGGTTACCAGGGGAGCTTGATGGAGTAATGGCAGACAGCGGCGGCGTTCTGTCGAAGTATTTTCTAACGCTGTGAATCATGCGTGGGCGAGCCAGAGATACTGACGGGTGCACAAGACTATGGGGAGTAGGCTCGTGGAGGTCTGGGAGCAAGGGGAGGGTTGTCGTCGCCGGAATTGGCTGGAGATGCTCGTCAGAGCAGTGGCGGCGCAAGCTGAATTGAGGGCATCCTAGGGGCTCGCTGGCAGAGGAGTTTGAGGGGAAAGAGAGGAGAGAGGGAGGGGTTTAATCGTGCGTGGTCGCGGGGAGAAATTACAGGCGCAATTAATCGAATTGAAGACGCGGAAATTTGGCAGGAAACAGCCGGGGGATGAGGAGGAACAGTTCGCGAGGTAGGGAAGATGACTGGAAGGTGGGAAGCCCCGTCAGCGAGAGAGAGAGGGAGTGCGCGTGGGGTCTGGTTGCCACTGACTGTGCGGGTCGATGTTTGAGTGAGAAAGGAAATGTTTCGGGGGAGAAGAGAGTGGGCTTGCTGGGCTGGTCTGGCCTGGTGGGCTGGGCTGGCTCTTGGGCTGGGTGCGGTGACCCAGCATACCACTTCATGATGTAGTATACTATAGTCGTTGACATAACACCAATGAAACACCGTTCACTAGTATTACATCCCTTAGAATGGCACAATAGAAACACAGCGGGTCCAATACATGGCTAACGGTTACACCGCACTCCTTACATAAGATCCAGAGAACACTCTAGGTTAAAGAGAGAGAAAGAACTTCTTACAGAGAAATATCAAAGATAAATAACGCAAGAACGATTATACTATTAAGTCTAGTATTCTGATTAAGAGGTTTTCATTGCTGCTATTGCAACGCACTACAGAGGTAGGTTCTTTGGTTAGAGATTGTACTCCTATCTAATCAGTATCTTCGTCTTCACTTGAGTTGAGGTATATGTTGTCTTCCTTGTCTTCATTGAAGAGCTTAAGTTGGGCATGATAAGTCCTGGAGCATAACTTGATGTAGACGTCGTCTTAATGGCTTCAGAATCTAGCAAGGGTTAAGAAGATACTTTGAGTATGAGCGTACTCAGCAAATTCACTAGAAAAGGAGTGTTTTATGCACTATAGCTACAGCCACAGACCGTAGGTCATAGGCAATGCAAGTTTTCATAAACATTTCTTCAAAGGTTGCTTTTATTTTGAAAAGCTATGTCCGTCAGCCTACACGGGTTTACCAGAACTTTCATGGAGTTCCTTTCCCGCCGCGTTCATAGCTCCTTCCCGGAACAGGGAGTAACAATTTACAGTTCTTACACTCTGCAGAGGTGCGTTACTTTACCCATGAGAGATCAACTCTTTGTTGCACAACCGGGTAGCTTATTCCCGTCCACAATTCCATGATGTGGGGTCCAGAAGATGATCCAAGACAATCATCGCCTCTTCTCGACCAAGATGCCTCCTTGGTGTACACCATGCCCACATAATGAATTACGGCAATGGTTTGTACAAACCGTTAGATGCTAGAACTATCGTGGGACGATGAGGGTTCCCACCTATATGCTGCATATCCTCTACGAATTACCAATTAATACGCACGCTACAAGGATAACAGCCACGACCTGCACATCTGGCTTAATGCGAGAGAAAGAAGATACAGCTGACTTCTCCGTCCCATTCCAAATCTCATGGTCAACGCGTAATATACAGCGCAAGAATCACTGGCGACATTGGTTGTTAAGTCCTAGGTGATATAGTTCTGAACTGTGGTATTCTAACTGTCAGATTTAATAGCTTAGCTGATCACCCTGGATCAGTAACCAATATTTCACATTATTATTGAAAATAGTGTTTTTAGATCTTTTTCAAATGCAGGTGATAAAAACACTGGATTTGTAAAATACTTCACAGAAAATAAACAAAGGACATGAGCAAGTGTGAACTTGCCTTTTGTGATTGCAAGATTATGAACTCACGGTCTTCGAGTCAGTATAAGATCCAAAATCTGAAATCAGCATCATTGGTCCGGTAAGGACTAATGTTTAAAGAATCAATATGCTTTTATGCATAAGTAATGTGATGCACGTTCTAAACGCAAATCCCGGGGGATAACATTGTTCTAGGGTTTGGATTCCGGGAATGGTTACTTTGGAATATGTGGTTCTTTTAGATAGGTTTCATTTTTGTACTTTTATTAGAGATTATGAGTGGTTGTGAGCAACACATATGTAGTAGTAAAATATATATATTTATGACATACTAGTCAATATTGCTTATACAAAAGTTCTTGTTTGAAGTGGAAAAAAGAATAACCTTCGAAGGAAAGGTTTCTCTTCTAAGGTCTAAACAAACTTTGTGGTGAGCTAGTGGTGGTTGATGTGATTTGTTTGCTCAAAGTTTTTTGGCTTGAGTTGCTTTATAATTTAACTTCTTCAGACCAAAGTTAACTATAAAACATATAGTAATGTTTATAGTGTTATATTAAGATTTTGTAGACTAATGTTAACTTTAAAACAAGGATAGTTTTGAAGGTATAATGCTTATAATATTTGTACTTTGTATATCTGGAATGTTTTCTTTAAGTTATATAAGAATGGTTATTGTTTTACTTGGTGTAATGGTTTCTTGATTCTATTATGGAGTAATATCATTTATCTTTTATAGATGAGTGAGTATAGTTTATAATCTAAAACATACTATCACTTCACTACTTATGAATTTATATAATGTTGTGGTAGTTTTTGTAATTTGGTGGTTAACATGGTTTAGAAAAGGTTTGGTGTATTCAAAAGTTGTTCTTTAAGGTTTTTATTATGAATTGAAATACTTTGAGAATAAAATCTTCACTTAGGGCTGATGATAATTTAATAAAAAGATACTTATAATGTTTTAAACCATTTAAGCTTCATTTTATTAATATTTAATACTAATACTATTTATTAAACTTAATTTACCCATTTTAGGAATATTAGTAATTTTATTTATCCTTATATGAATTATTAATGAAGTAAATAAGTTTAAATTTGAGTTCTTAAAATATTTAATTTTTATTTACCTCAGAAGTAAAATATTAGATTTTTAACATGTAGATATTATTTTTGTGATCATTTTGGTATATCACATTTATTTTTGTGATTTATAAATAAAAAGATATGATTTTTATAATCCTTATTACTTTATAATTACTTAATAAATAATAAATATTTAATGAAGTGAACTAAAAAGACATGATTATATTTTATAATTCTTATTTTTATAAGATTTTTGGTATTTTACTTATATTATTAACATTTATTATTATAGGAATATGAATTATTAAAGTTTTATTACTTATAAAACCTTTATTAAATAATATTTATTTAAATAATCAGCATAATATTATTTTATAATAGTTTTAAGTTGTAGATTTTATTTTTCTGAAAATTTTCATATATTATACATATTTGTGTGAACTATAAATCAAAAGTTATTAATTAGACAAGATTTAATCATTTATTAAATTTCTAGAATAATATTAATTGGATTATAACATTTTATTTACTTCCTAACAGAAAAATACTTTTTACACCGTACCAAGAGTTAGCCCTAGTCACTGACCCGTGGGCCAGGGTCCACCTCATCTCTCAGGTGAAAAAAATACATTTGTTACTGTCCCAGTCTTTACCCCCCAGTCAATGACATATGGGCCCTAGGACATGTCATCAGACACGTGGGCAAGGACCAGTAAAACTAGCTGACGTGGTTCAACCATGAGGTGAGCATGACGCAACGATGGCGTCAGCACCACCACCGCCGTTGGTGAGTGGTCACCGGCGACGATCTACGACGTCCTATCAAACAAAATGGACCTAGTTCGAATTAGCGTAACCTACTCAAACTAAAAGTGGCGTCGCCGCTCGGAAATGGTCATCCGAACCTCGGCTCCGACGAGCTCCGACGGTGGCCGACGGTGGCAATACGGTGAAACGACGATTTACAACGAGATCAGGCGATTCAAGGATGCTTGAAGATTCAGGAACTCACCCTGATGATGATAGAGTGGTCGGCGAAGACAGGCGCGGTCGGAAACGAGCTCCTCGACGAAGATTCCGACGAACTGCTGCGAAGAGGAATGGCAAAGTGCACCCTCTCCAGTGCTCCCCTTGATGTAAGACTCTACCCCGAGGTTCTACGGAGGAAGGCGCTTCTCCATGGCTGCTCACAATGGTGTGGGGAGATGTGATTCGAAGGTGAGGGGTGGCTCCGGCGAGCTAGGGTTTTGGTCCCGTTTGCATCTGAGAGGATAAGGAGGAATTGGAGATAGGGATTGAGGCAGGGCATCGCGGTGGCCATCTTATCCCCTCCTGGCAAGGGCGGTGTTGATCTTGGCGCAGCGACGACGATGACGGCATTGGGCGGCGGCGAGCTCCGCCAGCGAGCTGTCTGTGTGCGTGACGATGAAGATGATGACCGTTTTGCGGATAACCCCCTGATGATATTTGCTTCTCAACCCGCAATCCTTTGCTGTCCCCACTTGCCAGTCATAGAAGAAAAAGAACTGGGCTGGTTACTAGGCTATTGTGGGCTGCACAGGGGCATCAGATAGGTGTAGGGGTGTTGGGCCACGACCAGGTTGTGTTTTTCTTTGTTTTATCCTTTTTCTATTTTCTATTTTCTATTTTCTTATTCAGATTTGAGTTTAATTTATATTTTTAACCTTTCTTTGTAGGATTTTTTTGCTGGAAAATTTCAATATTATTAATACATAGTTAGTATTATTTGTGAATTTTTTATTATATATAATCTTGCTATATTCCTTTTATTTTCTTAATATATGAACCCCTTTTAATATTTTGTAAAAGCTCTTCTTATTATTCTATTTTCCTCCTTTAGTTATGAATTTCTTAAATGATATATTCTTATTTGATTATCAACTTAACTTTAGTTGGCTCATATTTTGAATAAAAACTTTTATATGTGTAATGATCCTATACCATTATTTGATGCATGAAATATATAAAAGACATTGATATATTTATTACTACTTCCCTTGATTTGGAGCATGACAATGTATATATTCTATTGTAACAAACAAAGAGGTTTAAGGTTTTGTATTATGCATATCTACCCTAAGGTTTAGGGTCTTTAATGTCTTTAGTCTCCTTTATGTATGTGGTTAAAGATTCAATAGCTAAACATATTATTTTCTATTTGGGATATATGATAGCCTCACCTTTAGTACTAGAAAGTTATATCTAGAATATTTTATGGAAAAGAATTAATAAAGATATACTTAAGCACATGTAGTTATGATGGTTGGAATTAACATAGATGTGCTTATGTGATTTGCTATAGGGTAATATTTCTATAAAGTGTTATAGACATCAGATGATGGATCAATAGTATGAGATGGATATTATGTTTGATTTGAGATTTAGATTTGATTGCTTACCAAGATTAAATAGATGGATGATTTATAACATATAATTATATTTCACAATCTTGGATCTCTAATTAAGGAATTCCTTTCCTAGATATAATACTTCTTCCTATCCATCATCATGGTTAGTATGATGGACTTACTTATTAAAATCTTCTTATTCATATATCATTCTTCTAAACTTATGGATGAATCCAATGAGTTTGATACAAGGATATTTCATAATTTTCTTATATCCTTGCTTGATTATACCCACTATCCTACTATTGAAAATCTTCAATCCAACAAGTAGTTCTTTCCAACTCCACTCATGACCTTCCTTGATCATCCATCACTAATATTTCTTCATCAGATGTATGTATGTATCCAACTATCTTTCTCTAAGTCTTACTATACTTTAAGATGAATAACACTTCTTCCATAACTTTATGCTATACTAGCTTTAATTGAATAATATCATCTATATGCACTTTACTCCAACCCTAATTATATTTATGTGGCTTGCAATGACTACTTTGAGATATCTCATCTCTACTAAGGTCCTAATCATGTTCTACCCACCAGTATTACTTATACCAATATAAGCATTCCATGTTGGTGGCTAAAGCATCACCATTATAATCCTTAAATTATTTATTGCTTAAGTTCTTAGTTGACTCAGCAAGGCTTTGTCAATCCTACTTTTCATTGTCTTGAAATTATTTTCTTAGTATCTCATATTGGATTAAGGTTATTTATGGACTATGCCCTCTTTAAAAGATTTAAGTAGATATTATGATAAGATCATGAAATAGTAGATCAAGGATTGATAGTTTAAGAGTTTGTAAATCAATGGTTGATTACTCAACATTGATGAACAACAGATATTAGGATAAGTTCCATAAAGATTACTATAGAAAGAAAGATATATATAGTGGATGATCTTGACTTAATCTCTATCCAACTCCAACTCATTAAAGGAGTTTTTAAGGTTAGATGTTACTATGATACTCAGGATGTATGCAGATGAGATTAAGATATAGTGGTTACATTCTTATTATTTGTGTTATATCCTTAACTTGGTACTTACGAGTGATTATAATGAATACTTTGATATGATAACCTAATGATCAAATATAATTCACATTGTATTAAGGTTTAACTTATAGTACATTTGATCTACCCTTAGATCAAATCTCCCTTACCCAAAATTAGGTTTTAGCAAAGGTCTTATTGAAACTTATCGCAGTCAACTTGATGATCTACTTCAATTCCATCAAGCTAAGAGAAGCTTCAATCACTTTGACAAGTTTTGTTTCGAAGCACGAAAATTATTCGGATTTTCTATGCATGAATGCAATGCACACATCTGGGTTCAGCTTATTTCCAAGCTCTAATGCTGGGATGTTACACTGGGGTTGTTTTCTTTATTTTTTCTCTCCTGTTTATTTTTATTTTTCTGTTTCTCTTATTCTGTTTTGAATTCATTCAAATGATTTCAAACACCATTTGAATTTAGAATTTTACCAAACTTTCAGTAATTTTCTATTTTGTTCAAACATGTATTTTAAAGACCATTTTAGAATAATTATTTTATTCATTTATGGTTTATTATTTATTTAAATTAGGAACTTGCCTTTATTCAAATAAGATTTTAAATATAATTTAAAACTCTTATTGGAATTCTAATTTTCATCAAACCTTTTCAGTAGGTTTTATTTATTCAATAGGGTGTTTAAATAATTCATTTTGAATTATTTAAAATATGATTTATTAATCATTTAGATTGGGCAATTGTCTTTATCAAAATAAAACCAAATATGGTTTTGATTCCATATAAAATTTATTTAAATAATTCTTTTAAGTTAATTAGATAACTTTTCAATCCACTTTGGTAAATTCCCATTTATTATTTTCTCATGATTTAATTAATCATTTTCATTAGGGATTTTGTCTTTATTAAATAGAATAGGGTTTAATCCCATATACTTTTATTTGAATATTCTTTATCCCTTTATTTTAATTGGAATATCTTTATTTCATTTGCTTCTAGATTTGATTCAAGATTTAAATTGTCTTCCAAATAATTTTCTTAGGATTTATTATTTAGGCAAATAGTCTTTGTTTAAATAAAATTGGATATTGTCAATCCTTATGATTTTATTTAAATAATATTTTAATCCTTTTTTATTATTCAATAACATCCATTTGTTTATGGATTTGGCCAAGATTTAATTTGGCTTTTAAATATTCCCTATTTATTATTTCTTTCTTTATCTTATAGAATCCATATCTTTTTATTTATAAATTCAAAATTGGTGATTGCAATTTGTATAATTTTATTTAATATTTGTTTATCCTTTTTAAATATCTTAGGATTATTTTGCTCACACTTTGGTATGGAATTTAGATAGAATCTTTATTAGCTTTGAAATTTATTTTCTTTTATCTTATAAAATTCATAAGTTTCTATCGATGGTTCCAAATTGAATGAAATGAATTTCTATGGTTTGATAATATTTTTGTTTATCATTCTTGATCATTTATAATTGTTTGTTGACAAATTTTTATATGGATCAAATCCATAGTCTTAGAGAGATCTTGGAAATAATTTATTCCATTAGGGTTTTAGGTTTTGGTTTATTTTTTTCCAAGTTTGAATTTCAAGATACATTCATTTGATTGAAATTTGTTGGATTCCATTTTATTCAAAGTTTTTTCAAGATGTGTTTTGATGTTTCCAATATGAAACAAAAAGTTTCCTTTCACCCTAAATTTCAACACTTATTTCTTTTGTTTATTTATTTTTCACATTTCAAAATTTGGAAAATTTTGGGATGTGACAGGCTACCACCCTTAAAAGAAATTTCGTCCCGAGATTTGGGAAGGCTAGAGGTTACAAGTTGGCTTAAAACAACTACGGTACTACCACCCTTAAAAAGTTTTTCAACTAGATTTCACCGTGGCTTACTTGGGATCTTGATGTATCTTCTCTGGGCACTTGTTGGCATAATGTCCTAGCTCTTTGCATTTGAAACACATCACTTGACTATTATCCTTCTTTTCCTTTGGTATCATTGCTTCTTGTTTGTTTCCTTGGTTCTTCTTCTTTTTTGGGAAATCACTGTCATAGTGTCCCATCTTTTTTCAATTGTAACATTGCAACTGGCTTATGTCCTTCTTCTTCTTGGGTCTCTCTAAAGCTAGGAGTTCTTCTAGTTCATGCTCTTCATATATCACCTCAAAGGTGGGAAATCTTTCTCTCTTCTTGGGGCAGTTACTAGAGATATGACCTTCTTCTTCACAAGAGTAGCAACACTTTTTGGTCTCTTTGGATTTGGCTTTATGAGGCATGGTTCTAACTTTGCCTTCATCCTTCTTGGTAGAGGTTGTTCCTTCATGGAGTTTTCCAAACATTTGATGCATTCCATCTTACTTCATTTGTTGAACTATAGGATAGATGGGGCATTGAATAGGGACATGATCATTTACTTCACATAGGAAACAAATCACTTGAGATGTGGGGCATTCCTTAGTTGGATGCTTCTCTTCACAATCTGGGCATTGATCCTCATGCTCTTTAGAAGTGTGATCCATGTCTCCACAAATATTGCAAGATTGAGTTCCTTCTATAATATCATCCTTGATATCATTGTTGTCACAATCTCCTTGGGAAGAGTTGCTTATCATGTTGATCATTTGATTGGTCATCCTTTGCAACAATTGGGATTGGGTTTCCAAAAACTTCTGCATGGCTGGGTCTAACTCATTGTTGTTGGCTAAAAACTGAGTTGTCACTTGGGTCATCTGGGCTTGGGTTGCTAGAAGCATCTCTTGGTTGTTGTTATCACCATTCTTGATGTTGGAGTCTCTTGCAGAAGTCATCTGTTTGGGTTGGATTGGGATTAGAATAGGAAAAATATTTCTAGGGAAGAAGTCTATCACACACAACAATTCACACAAGCAATGTGCAAGCAATCACAAACAAACATTCCACTCAAACAACAAGTTCAAGCACATTTTTAGGTAACAAAATATTTTTCCTACACCACATAAGTTGGTGTATTTAAACTAATCACTAGTATGGTGGTCCAACTATATGGTTTACTTGATATCATTCCATTCTTCTTAGTTGTTTTCTTCATGAACAAGATCATGTTATCCTTGGAAAAATTCTTGTGTCTTGGTCACAAAACTTCAAAGGTGATGATGATTCCTTCCAAGTTGTGTTTCCTTAGTCTTCAAGTCTTTGAGTAATATTTCTTATCTCTCTTGTAGTCCATAGTGATGTCCAAGTTGAAGTCCTTGATGATACTAAAGTTGAAGTCATTTGAGTTGGTGAAGTCCTTGTCCATCAAGTTTGAAAAGGGAGAGATGTAGAATCAAAACAAAAAGGTTGAGGAAACAGTTTACAAGATTGTTTGTAAATAAGTTTTGGAACAAATACAACTCCTATTTTTCTAAGGGGTTTTGTCCAATCCTAGGGTTACAATCCTACAGGCAACATAGTGCTATGATACCATCTGTAGAGGTCCCAACCTTTAATAAGATAGAGATACCTGTGTTTACAATGCTAGTCCCTGGATCAATAGCTAGCATCCATAGTTAAGATGTAATATCAAGAAACAAAGGTCATAATACAACTTTATAACCAGGAGTAAAATAATTCATTACATCTTACATAGCTCATTTGGCTATCTCATTACAATGCAGCAGAAATAACTATATAGCATGGAGTCCTTCATCTTCAAAGTGCCACAGGCAATCATGTTGGTTGTATACTTTTAATCCTAATCAACACACTTCACTAACATCAAACAAACCTGCAACATAATAAGTTATAGCCAGAAGGGTCAATACATTTGAATTGTATCGGCGAGTGATACTATGGTAGTATAGTGGTAACTATCATCTATATGCATTTGGCTAAGTGGAGCTTAGGCTTGCTTTGCTCAAAATAGATTTTCCTTATTATTTGAAAACACTAAGTTTTTGTTTGTCAAAATCACCCAAGGCATCTACCAGTAGACATTGGTGATTCCTTAACCCTTGTTCAACCACGAGTTTTTAACTTAGAAATTGGGATGAGGAGATTCTTGATAGCTTCCATGTCTTGATGCTCAAATTGTCCTTTGCCGAGAACACGGCTAAGTACTTATATTCTTCCTTCTACAGCGGTGGTGCACTTTCCCCACAAGACTCGACATGCATCAAGACATGACCTTTCAGAAGCCTTCCCTTAGACCAGAATGGACGCGCTCCAGACCTATCACCCCCTACCACCAACTGTCCATTTGGCTAAGTTATTTCAACATATATGATCCAGGCAGAGCCCATAATGCCATGTGGCTACACTAGAAGCTTCTCAACATTTGACATCTCAAATCTCTTTGTTCCTGGTTGGCTTTCCACAAGTGAGATACACTAGGGTAGTCCATAAATATGGGACCTGTGTAACCACTCGACATAACCCATTCACAACCATTCCAGCCAGGTGATTCATTCACATAGTTGTTTTATTAAACAAAACACAAGTCCTTGACTTAGAAATATTCCATAGCATGAATATAATACACCCTTGCTTTCTACTAGCTAGGCTAAGCATGATAGTAGTAGGAATCTTAATTTAGGTAAAATTCTACTAAGGTTTCATCTACTAGGATTTCCATTGGCATAGTTAACACATAGAAAATTCCATGCAAGTCCTACTCAAAACATCACTAATGCATAGTGAAAATAATAGGACTAAAGTATGAAGCACCACTTGCCTTTTAGTAGAGAATATAGATTCACTCCTGATCTTGAAATATTCACACTCTTCAAAGTTCACTACAATTCAATCAAGGCACAAATTCAATCTAGCATTCAAACAATTCACCACATAAAATAGTAAAAACAAAACATTGCATGCAAGCATGCACAAGATTGTTTTATTTGGAAAAGTGGTTTCTAATAGTATATAAAAATTTTAACACACCTATTGGTCATTTATAAATGTGGTAAGGTCATTTGAAAACAAGTTAGTGAAAATGGCTACTTTAAATCTCTTTTGTTTTGCTAGCATTGATTTTATTCAAAGAATAATTTCTAGTGTTAGCCAAAATGTTTTTAAACATCAATAATAATGTTTATGTTCATAATGTTTTAAAACAATTCCATTTGCAAAGGTTTTCATCCAAAATACATTTTTAAATCAAAACAACATTTTATTTTGTTGGAAATGCTTTTAAACAAATTAATAATTTTCTATGGTTCATCAAATATATTATTAAATCCTAAAACTTGGTGTTTAGGGTCAGAGAGTTTAAATCAAATCATTTTCCAAAGGTTTTACTCAAAGAGCATTTTTAAACTATAATCAATATTTTTATTTAACTAGAAATGCTTTTATTCAAAGATTTATTCCTTAGCATCACAAAATATACTTTTAAATCTACAAGTTGGTTTTTTATGGTCAGTAAGTTCAAAACAATCCATTTACAAAAGATCTTACCCCAAAAATATTTCTAGAATAATTTTTATACTCAAATTAGGCTTAAACAAGTTTCTGCAAAAACAAATAATTTTACGGAAGCAAAACATTAAACAAAGTGCATGGTTGGAAAGTTCACATTTTTCTGAATCCAGTGATATAGAAATTTGTAAATTTGGGCGTGTGGATTAAAAGTGATGGAATTTACAAATTCAAACATCTAATAGGATCAAATCTGTTTTTAAATCAACACACAGGCCACGCATTGTGTTCTCCTTCGCTGGTACCGGTTCACACGGATCGGGCTACGTGGTGCGTTGGATATAATTAGAATCGTGCGGCCGGAGTGCTACGTACCATTTCGATAAGTGATTCTATCGCATATGCTGGATCGAAATCTAATGGACCTAATCAAGTTAACCTTAAACGTGCGGCCCTGTGACGGTGGCTAGCAGCGAAGCGGTCTGGCTGTGGCATCTCCGGCGATACAGGAAGCGAGATAAGGAGGGGAGAAGCTCACCGAGTTCGTGTGATGTCGCTGATGCTCGAGGTGGTCTTCGTTGGCGAAGGGGCGCTCGAGGACGTCAGGGATTCCTCGCCAGAGTTCGTGTCTGCGTCGGGCACGCTCTGTCGGTGACGGAGGCAAAGCTACAAGGCACGCCAAGGAAAAATAAGGGGTGCATTAGATGTGCGCGTGGTAGGAGAGTGTGCATGTGTCAACGAGAGGGGGAGGCGCGGTCAGAGGTTACCGGGGGAGCTCGACGGAGTAATAGCAGACGGCGGTGACGTTCACTCGAAGTAGTTGCCGACACTGTGAATCATGTGCGGGCGAGCCAGAGATTCTGACGGGTGCGCAAGACCGTGGGGAGTTAGCTCGTGGAGGTCTGGGAGCAAGGGGAGGGTTGTCGTCGCCGGAATCGGCTGGAGATGCTCGTCGGAGCAGTGGTGGCGCAAGATGAATTCAGGGCAGCCTGGGGGCTCTCTGGCAGAGGAGTTTGAGGGGAAAGAGAGGAGAGAGGGAGGGGTTTAATCATGCATGGTCGCGGAGAGAAATTACAGGCGCAATTAATCGAATTGAAGACGCGGAAATTTGGGAGGAAACGGTCGGGGGGTGAGGAAGAACAGGTCGCGGGGTAGGGAAGATGACTGGCAGGTGGGGCAGCCCCGTCAGCGAGAGAGAGGGAGTGCGCGTGGGGTCTGGTTGCCAGTGACTGTGCAGGTCGATGTTTGAGTGAGAAAGGAAACGTTTCGGGGGAGAAGAAAGTGGGCTTGCTGGGCTGGTATGGCCTGGTGGGCTGGGCTAGCTCTTGGGCTGGGTTTTTTTCTCTCATGTTTATTTTTATTTTTCTGTTTCTCTTATTCTGTTTTGAATTCATTCAAATGATTTCAAATACCATTCGAATTTATAATTTTACCAAACTTTCAGTAATTTTCTATTCTGTTCAAACATGTACTTTAAAGACCATTTTAGAATAATTATTTTATTCATTTATGGTTTATTATTTATTTAAATTAGGAACTTGCCTTTATTCAAATAAGATTTTAAATATAATTTCAAACTCATATTTGAATTCTAATTTTCATCAAACCTTTTCAGTAGGTTTTATTTATTCAATAGGGTGTTTAAATAATTCATTTTGAATTATTTAAAATATGATTTATTAATCATTTAGATTGGGCAATTGTCTTTATCAAAATAAAACCAAATATGGTTTTGATTCCATATAAAATTTATTTAAATAATTGTTTTAAGTTAATTAGATAACTTTTCAATCCACTTTGGTAAATTACCATTTATTATTTTCTCATGATTTAATTAATCATTTTCATTAGGGATTTTGTCTTTATTAAATAGAATAGGGTTTAATCCCATATACTTTTATTTGAATATTCTTTATCCCTTTATTTTAATTGGAATATCTTTATTTCATTTGCTTCTGGATTTTATTCAAGATTTAAATTGTCTTCCAAATAATTTTCTTAGGATTATTATTTAGGCAAATAGTCTTTGTTTAAATAAAATTGGATATTGTCAATCCTTATGATTTTATTTAAATAATCTTTTAATCCTTTTTATTATTCAATAACTTACATTTTTTTATGGATTTGGCCAAGATTTAATTTGGCTTTTAAATATTCCCTATTTATTATTTCTTTCTTTATCTTATAGAATCCATATCTTTTTATTTATAAATTCAAAATTGGTGATTCCAATTTGTATAATTTTATTTAATATTTTTTTATCCTTTTTAAATATCTTAGGATTATTTTGCTCAAACTTTGGTATGGATTTTAGATAGAAGCTTTATTAGCTTTGAAATTTATTTTCTTTTATCTTATAAAATTCGTAAGTTTTTATCCATGGTTCCAAATTGAATGAAATCAATTTCTATGGTTTTATAATATTTTTGTTTATCATTCTTGATCATTTATAATTGTTTGTTGACAAATTTTTATATGGATAAAATCCATAGTCTTAGAGAGATCTTGGAAATAATTTATTCCATTAGGGTTTTAGGTTTTGGTTTATTTTTTTCCAAGTTTGAATTTAAAGATACATTCATTTGATGAATGCATTTCACTTGATTGAAATTTGTTGGATTCCATTTTATTCAAAGTTTGTTCAAGATGGGTTTTGATGTTTCCATTATGAAACAAAAAGTTTCTTTTCACCCTAAATTTCAACACTTATTTCTTTTGTTTATTTATTTTTCACATTTCAAAATTTGGAAATTTTTGGGATGTGACACTAGGTCAATAGAAGCAAGTTGTTCACCCCCTGAAACCTTCATTAAGCAATTCATTTTCATAAGGAGCTTTAGCAAATTTGGAAAAGTTAAACTCATAAGAATCTCCATCAAACTAAGTTAAAACTTTCTTCTTCTTACAATCTATAATAGCTCCACAAGTATTCAATAATGGTCTAAAAAAAATGATAGGACAAGTTTTACTAGCTGCTGAACCAAGCACTAGAAAATTTATAGGATATTTAATCTTACCACAAAGAACCTCCACATCTCTTACAATACCAAGAGGGAAAATGGTTTCCTTATTAGCAAGGTGAATAGCCACACCAATGTCCTCAAGTTCACAAGGACCAATTTCATGCATAATTTCTCTATAAAGCTCATAAGGAACAACACTAGAACTAGAACCAATATCACATAAACCATAATAGCAATGATCACCAATTCTAACAGAAAGCACAGGAACACTAGTTTTCCTAGCTTTACTAGGATGAGAGATAATATGAGAAGTGTCTTCACAGAAGACAATGTGCTCATCTTCTATATTTTTAGTGACAAGATCTTTCACAATGGAACTACAAGTTCAATGTTTATTTGCTCATCAGGTTCCACAATTTTCTTTATACTTTTGCTAACCATGTTAGCTATAATAGAATGTTCCTTTACCTTAGCAGGAAAAGGGATTTTCTCAATATAAGGTTCAGGCAAAATAGAATCAACAGTACAAACTTCAGTGCTTCTAACAGGAACATGATTAACAATATCTTTATAAGGTGCATGGTACTTGTCCCACTTCTTTTTAGGAATCTCTATATAAGAGGCAAAGGCATTAAAACAATTGACAATACTTTGAGAATCAATACCATACTCAGTACTAATATCATGAAAGTCATCAGTTCCCATAAAATATTTAATGCATTCATAATCATAATTTATACCTGACTTCCTTACTTTGTCATTCCCCCATGCTTCAGTGTTCTCTTGAATACGGTCTAAACGATCCCATTTAGCTTCTTCCTTCATACGTGTGAATGATCCAGCGCAAGAAGAATCTAATAAATCCTTATCATGAAGAGAAATCCTTGCTTAAAATTTATTGATAATAATATTGTTATGGAGTTCATGAAAAGGACATTTAACCATTAGTAACTGCAAACTCCCCAAGCTTGGATGTACTCTCTCCATCACGAGGCCAAAAGTTATATATTTGATTCCTATGCTTATGAATCTCACTTGGAGGATAGAATTTAGAGTAAAAGAGAGGTACTATTTCCTCCCATTCAATAGATTGTCTCTTCTTCAGCAGCTTATACCATTCTTCAGCTCTTCCTTTCAATGATATAGAGAGTAACTTATTCTTCACCTATTCAGTTGTGATAGCTGCACACTTAAACAACCCGCATAATTCATGGAATAAATCAAATGATCACTAGGATAGACAATTCCATCCCCAAGATAATAATTATCCATAACACGATCAACAATTCTTGTAGGTATTTTAAAAGGATCTATCCCAATAGGTGGTGGTTTATCTACTACCCTAACAGTGATAGTAGCTTTCCCAAATAGGAAACCAAGTGGGTTATCCATATTGGAAACAAAGTAACAAACAAAAATAAAAAGCAATACTAATAGTAGAAGTTTCCTTTACCAGTTCCACTCTTCAATAGCGCTTCACTCCCCGGCAACGGCGCCAGAAAATAGTCTTGATGACTCACAAGCATAGGGGGCGTATCGTAGTAGTTTCGATAAATAAGAGTGTCGATCCCAACGAGGAGCATAAGGTGTTGACTAGTGGTATGGAGCAGGAAATCTCTGTAAATACTTAGGAAACGGATTTTTAGGGGTTTTGGATAAAGGAGGAAATAAAGTGCAAGTAAATAAAGACAGCACATAATTGCAGCAAGTGGCCCAATCCTTTCTTAGCAAAGGACAAGCCGGTGGAAATACTAATGAGGACTAAACATTCTCGAGGACACATGGGAATACTGTCAAGTGCCTTTGTTTCATATAATTGATTAATCTTCTTTGATTTTTTAAGTATTGTGTGGGTGAACCTGTGCTAATGTACTGACCTTATTTGGACTAATACATACTTGTGATTAAACCCCTTGCAAGCATCCGCAACTACAAGAAAGTAATTAAGGTAAAAACTTAACCACAGCCTTAAACTCTGAGATCCCGCACTCCCTTGTGCAAAGGTTTCCTAATGGGGGTTCAGGTTTTTGTCACTCCGGCAAGCCCAAATTTAGTAGCCAAATACACAATGCATTCCCCTAGGCCCATAAATGGTGAAGTATCACGTATTCGACGTTCAGATGACATCACTACAACAATAGCACCACAACTTAAATATTAAACCATTGAATAATATGTCAACATAATTCCACTACTAACAACATGACTTTCCCATGTCCTCAAGAACTAAATGAAATACTCACGAGACATCATATGGATCAAGATCAGATATGATATAATGATGGATTACCCAAGGTTTATCGAACTACAAGAATAGCACCACAACTTAAATATTAAACCATTGATGTCTACGCACGTCTATTCTTGTAGACAGTTGTTGGGCCTCCAAGTGCAGAGGTTTGTAGAATAGAAACAAGTTTCCCTTAAGTGGATTACCCAAGGTTTATCGAACTCAGGGAGGAAGTGGTCAAAGGTAACCCTCTGAAGCAACCCTGCAATCAAGATACAAGAATTCTCTTTTGTCCCCAACACACCCAATACACTTGTCATGTGTATAGGTGCACTAGTTCAGTGAAGATATAGTAAAATACAAGTGGTATGGATGATTATAAGTGGTAACGGTGCCAGAAAATAGCTTGAAGGGGAGGAAGAGACTAAAAGCAATCTGAAATAAATATGAAAGCAAGCAAACATGTAACAAATCTAGTTGTAGACAGTGTTTCAATACTTAGAAACAAGGCCTAGGGATCATACTTTCACTAGTGGACACTCTCATATAAATATCTTCTCTCCATGATACAACTCTGAACTACTCTCTAGTTGGACAACTCTAATCCACGGTAGGGCTATAACAACACACCTCGAAGTTTGCAATCCCCATATAGGTAACCCCATACTGTCACCTTGAGTGCTAGATGGTTCCTTCAAACACCATAATTTCATAGAGACAACCAACTCAAAATATAACTCATGACAAGTGCCACATGGTGTGCACGCTGTCACTTTCACACATGTGTGGAGAGCCGGATATCTATTAAAGTACTTGAGTTGTAGAGTAGATCTACTTGATTACAAATCTCATGGTCATAATATGATCATGGATAGAGAGAGATGAACACATAGCTACCGGTAGAGCCCTTATCCTCTAAGGAGAACTACTCCCTCCTCATCATGGGAATCAGCAAAGGCGATGGAGATGGTGTTGAAGATCGATGGAGATGGCTCCGGGGGCACTTCCCCATCCTGACAGGGTGCCGGGACAAAGACTTCTATCCCCCGAATCTCCCTTTCGGCGGTGGCGACGCTGCAGAACTTTTCGTGGATGTATGATGGATGATTTAGGGTTTCTGCATCGGAGGCTTCTTATAGGCGGAAGGGCAAGCCGAGGAGGCAGCCAGGGGGCCACACCCCCTAGTGGCGCCACCAGGGTGGGCCCGCGCCATCCTAGGGTGTGCGCACCTTGGTGCCCTACTCCGTCTCTACTTTGTATTTACGTATTGCTCTGGGAAAATACTAATTTTGGCTTTTGTCCCGTCCAATTCCGAGAATATTCATTTTTTAGCTTTTCTGAAACCAAAAACAGCAGAAAATAGGCAACTGGCACTGTGGCATCTTTTCAATAGGTTAGTTCCAGAAAATGTATAAAAATACCTCAAAGTGTAGATAAAGCATAGCAAAGTTGATACTAAACAAGCATGGAACATCAAAAATTATAGATACGTTTACGACGTATCAAGCATCCCCAAGATTAACTCCTGCTTGTCCTCGAGTAGGTAAGTGATAAAAAGAATAATTTTTGAGGTGACATGCACCATCACAATCTTGATCAAAATATTGTAAAGCATTGATAGTTGGGATCAAAGTACTCTAAACATGATTATGAAAGATGTAGTTCTAACAATAAGAGATAGCAACTATGTTGTATCATGAAAAGATACAAACAAAGATCATGAATAACAATGCAATGAAAGACGTTTGTTTGTTTCACATATAGAAAACATAGAAAAGTGGTATTCATCTTGTCCCTCATGGAGTAGCAAAACATAAATGCATAGGACACCTTCAAAGTTCATAAGGGTGACTAGATACAAATAGTTCAAGAACAAGCAATATCAACATTATGAATCAATCAATAAGTTTTGGGACAATGCACATAAAACTAAGAATGATAACTATGATCTCTTAATTGGTTCCTAAGGATAGAAGGTGGAGACTCAATATAAAAGTGGAAGAAAGGCCCTTCAAAGGGAAGGAGGCATTTCAAGTTTCATAAAGAGCTTCCAAAAATTATGGTACTTGTTAGCTTTCAGATTTCATTGCCCCTATCATAAGCATCTTGAAGTGATTAAGGTTAAAGTATACGAAGTATGGAGTATATGCTTGACAAAGTATAAGTTAGCAATCTCATGTCCCTTGAGTACGAGGGTCGTTCCTAATGCTACTCAACTTTAGTTACCGGTAAGTTCTTGTCATAGTAAGTACATGTGTATCATAGAGAACCGCCAAGGGGTACCCCTTGCCCATGACACAGGAGCTATCCCATATCAAAATGACAAGGCAACAGACAATGAGCATCTCAGCAATCTTTTTATTTACCATGGGAAAATGGTGGTTTTTCTCTTCTTTCCTCTTTTTTTCTTTTCTCTTCTCTTTTTTCTATCTCTATTTTTTTATAAGAAGAATGCTTCATAGATTTCTCAATATGGTGATGCTGCAAGTTTCCACCATGATTAGGCATGGATTAGTCTAGCGGCCCAGGTGTTTCTCTAACATATATACATAACTCCATGGACTTACAAGCTCACCTTTTATTTCACACCGCCGACATCCATAAACAAAAGAGCATGATATCAATTGGGTAGATATTTACAGGTGTTGAAAGCGTTCTCCGTGATAGCACAGTTCTTCTAACTCCCAACTTATAAGTGCAAGCATATACAACATAGATGACACAATGGTTCAAGTTTATTAGGGGCAAGAAAAATAAAGTGTGCCATCAAGTTTGTGAGAGATTTAGTCACTAATTTTCACATAACAAGATTAATTTGGAAGATAGATAAAACAAGAATATACTTGGAATGGTGTAACACACCATGCATAGGAATTTATAGTGGACACTTTGGAATAACTTGGTTTCTTGGGAGTTGGATGCATGAGTAGAACTTACTCAGTACAAGTGGAGGCTAGAAAAAGACTGGGAGCGACCAACTAAGAGAGCAATAATGGCCATAATCATGCAGAGCGACAAAACATTATCAATCAAAGCATAAAAGTGTACCACAAGTCAAAAACTAAATGATAATAGAGGATAAGGTGACTGGTTCAAAGTCATAACATGGTGTGATCATGTGCCAAGTCTACCCAAACAAAACATCAAAGGATAATAACACAATACTATGCTTTTGTATGCTAAAACAATGCATGATTATTTCAAGGCACATTAAGAAATCCCAATTGTTTGGAACAAGGAATACTACAACAATAATCACTAAGAATAAGGTCAAAACAAAATCTAGCATGACATGATAAAGTCTAAGCCACAATCAAAACAAGCTCCCTTTTGTACCACTATAAGCATGAAGCTTCCTACTCTTTTCCAACACCAATCGACTTATTTGAAACAACTCACAAAGACAATAATCAATGAAGATCAGTGAGCTTGTCTCACAAATCCATAAAGAAGAACTAAAAAGTTCTAAGCTGAAAGCACAATAAAACTAAGGCTAAGCGCAGTGCTAGCAAAAGAGAACACTGACAAGACAATAAGAATGAAAACTAGACTGTTCTAGGCAATAAAAACAGAGTGTCACTCTCTCCAAAATAAGTGTGCTGGGATCCAACCAACTTATTGTAGCAAACCAAGAAAACGAAAACCAAAAATTAAAACTAAGACGCTCCAAGAACAACACAACAGTGCATGAAACAATAAAAACGAAGTGTCTAGAAAGAGACCACATTTTATTGATGAAGAAGGATCCTTGGCATCCCCAAGCTTTGACGCTTGTACCTCTTGAATATTTCTTGGGGTGACACGGGTGGCATCCCCAAGATTGAGCTTTTGTCCATTCTTCATCTCATTACATCATTCTTTCCTTACACCTGGAATTTTTTCTTCATACAAAACTTCACACAATTTTCATTAGCAACTTTAGTGTATTCAAAAGATAATAAACCTTTGGGGTTTAATTTTAAAACATAAAAACTTTCATTAAAAACACAAGATACTGTAGAAAGTCCCTCAAAAAGCTCAATTTACCAAAGAGAACCCAAAAAGAAATCGATAGGAGACAAATGCAAATAATGGCAGAAATCTGTCAAAACAGACCATCAGGTAAAAACCAATTTTTTCGAAGACCTTCTCTTGCTCAAATATAAAAGTGTTGAACTAAACAAATTTAGCTAACAACTTGGGAGATTTATTCAGAAAATTACAACTCAATCCGACATATAAAGATTTTTCAAGAATTTTTACGTGAAGCACAAAAATCTGTTTCGGGACAACAACTTCCCCAAATCTTAGTTCTCTCTCATTAGAGGTTATTCTTGGCACAAAAATCAAACAAAAAGGATAAGGAGAGGTTATTATAGAATTAATAACTTCCAAGCCTCGATTAAAACTATTGGGTTATCTACCAAGAAGTACTTTTCTTTAATGCCTTTAAGTTAGGCTTGATAGTTTGAGAAGATGCTCACATAATAAATATGAATTGAAGTAAAAGAGAGCATAAAGAAGCAAATTCAAAGCACATTTAAGTCTAACCCACTTCCTATGCATAGGAATCTTGTAAAGAAACAAGTCATGAAAGCACAAAGCAACAAGCATAGGAAAGCAAAACAAATGCAACTTCAAAATTTTCAACATAAAGAGGGGAAACTTAATATTATTGAGATGCATAAAACCATGTTTCTCTCTCTTATACTAACTTTCATTAGCATTAAGAATAAAATTAACAATATAACTATTAGATAAAACATTCTTATCATGAGCCACATGCATATAATAATTATTACTCTCCACATAAGCATAGTCATTCTTATTAATTGTAGTGGGAGCAAATTCAAAAAAATAGCTATCATTGTTATTCTAATCACCATAATCATAAAATATAGGAGGCATATTGTAATCATAATTAATTTTCTCCTCAATAGTAGGTGGACTTAAAATATCATGTTCATCATTGTAATCAACATACATTGGAGGTATATTATCATCATAAGCAATAGAATAGCTATCTTCCAAAGTGTGTTCATTTGTAAACATATCATCATGGGAAGGAATATGGATAGTATAATATTACAACAATTTTTAATATCATCATTTTCAGAATTGGTAGCAAATATATTTTCAATATCAAAAGTAGTGTGCTTTTCCCAATCATGATCACTACTATAGGTAACAGGCATAGGAACATCATAAAGTTCAGAATCATCAGCAAAAACTATAATATGAGAAACATGCTTAGGGGAAGATACCGTTTACTCTCTCCTTTTACTCCTCCTCTTCTTATTCTTCTTCTTCTCATCTTTAGGAGGGAGATGCTTGAAAGGAAGCTTCTCCACATAGGAGAAACTTTGGAGGATTCCTTCTTTTCATTAATAAGTACAAAACACATACCAGTCGTGTCATATTTTGGTAAAATATCATCTTTTATAATATTTTGTATGTACGTATTTGTGTGGCAGTTTCCAACACAATAAAGATGAAAACCATGCAGGACACTATTCATATCAAGAGTACTCATGTCTACCAAAGAAGTTTTTCTTGATAATTCGTCACACCCCAAAAATAATGTAAGTTCATGATGTTGATTATCAGTGATCACGTTATCACAATACAAACTTGTAGGATTATTATGGCCTAAGCATTGAAAATTGAAATGACCCACTTCAAAACAAAGTTCACAAATAAAAGGATAGAGGGCACAATTTATTTTACTAAGATCACTTAGAGCCTTATACCACGTTCTAGTTTTTTCATTCTAGTGGGTGATACAATAACCTTCTTCGATTTGATTCTTTTCACAAGGTCTATGCATTCCACAAAAATTAACATGCTTATAAGAAATAATATTTTCGAAAGTTTGAGCATGTTTATCGCAATCATTAATAACATTTTCATTTTCCATGCAAGTGTCTTTAAAAGGTTCATGATACATGTCCCATTTTTCTTTAGGATCATTAATATGAGAAGCAGAGGTCCTACAACAATCAAAAATAATTTTAGGATCCATACCATATTTAGCACTAAGCTCTTGAAAATCAGTAGTTTTAACAAAAGACTTAATGCAATCATACTCAGAGTTTATACATGGTTCTTTACCTTTATGATTATCCCAATCTTCAATATTTCTTTGAATTGTTTCAAGAAGATCCTAGTTAGCTTTGACCTCCTTAGTTGTAAAGGATCCCTCTAAACATGTATGTAGATAGTCCTTGTAATGTCTTGAAAGCCTTGCATAAAAATTATTAATAATAATAATACTAGGGAGCTCATGAATGGGACATTTGAGCATTAGTGACTTCAATCTCCCCCAAGATTGGGCAATACTTTCTCCATCATGAGGGTGAAAATTATAAATATAATTTCTATCTTTATGGATTTCATGAGGAGGATAAAATTTAGAGTAAAAGAGAGATTCCATTCCCTTCCATTCCAAATGATTAAGGACATCTAGTGACTTATACCACTCCCTTGCTTTGTCCCTAAGTGATAAATATAATAGCTTCCTCTTAACTTGGTTCATTGAAATACTTGTACACTTGAACAACTCGTATAATTCATGGATAAAAGGCAAGTGATCACCAGGATGGCCAGTTCCATCCCCAAAATAATAGTTATCCATAACACGATCAACAATCACTACAAGAAGACCCCCTATATAGCAACGCATTCATGCGTATCTAAATGCACATATAGGGTTTGTTAGAGACATTGCCAACGGATAAAAATGTGTTGCATTTTTGGGCGTTACAAGGGTACAATACAATGCATATACATGCGTTGGTAACTAATGTAATAAACGTTGGAAAGTAGCTGCCGCTTCAAAGCAACGAATGTATGCGTTGGTAGAGGGATCCTACAAGTATTGAAAATAGTGTTTCACAAAATACTATTTTATGGACAGATGGTATGATCACTCTAGAACATGGAAAATCTTTTTCTCATCGAGAGAACATAGTTCCTGTGAGACACACCACAACACAAAGAAGTCTACATATGCATTGCATCACAAATGATTCATTCTTTATTACCTAACACCATTCACTACTGGAAAAACCATCTTCGGTTCGACGTGAACAAGACCAGCAGTCCCGGCCTGGCACAGCCCGCGACTAGTGGGAGCACTAGTCCCGGGCCATGAGGCCTCTAACGGCTAGAAACGGTCATAGTCACTAGTCCCGGGCCGGACCAGGTCATTAGTCCCGGTCCGTAATACGGCCCGGGACTAATAACCTGGAGCAGGCCAGCTGGTCCTTTCGTGCACTATTAGACCCGGGTCGTATCACGGCCCGAGACTAGTTGTCCACCACTATATATTCTGCTTCCTGTCCTGCTGCCCTAAAGCATATGGTGGCCATTTTTCTCAAAGAAGCAAGAGAGTTCATGCCATTTTTTCTCAAGATTTAGTTTGCATCACCTAAATCCAAAGCTTTAAAAGGTTAGAACTTCATTCTTTCATCTCTTTTTGCTACTTTAGCTCTATAATGCTCTAGAAGTATAGAGATATGGATCAATGCATGCATGCTATAGAAGTAGCTAGAAGGATTTTGATATATATGTGTAACAAATTTTGATTAGGCACATAGTTACTGAAAATTTAAATGTGTAATTTTAGAGTTTCAAAGCTTAGAATGGAATAAGGTTTTCACTGATAGAACAATAATAAAAAACTCCACATTTATCATGTTGATTGTTTTCTCCAATTCACAAATTGGTGCATGTAAATTTTTCAAAATTCAAAATTAATGCTCTAGAAGCTCTCAATATAACCTGTAATAATTTTATCATGTTGTGTAATGGTTTTTGATATACTTTTACTATAATGCAGATGGTCCGGGAATGGATGTACGGTACTGACCGACGCTCTGGTGAGTTCATTAATGGTGTGCATGAATTCATCCGTGTTGCTGATGCAAACAAGCGCATTGGTTTTGTATTCTGTCCATGTAATGGATGTAGGAATCAGAAGGATTACTCTGACTCAAAAACCCTTCACAGCCACCTATTGAAGTCCGGCTTCATGCCCAGTTATAATTGTTGGACCAAGCACGGAGAGAGAGGGGTTATAATGGAAGACAATGAAGAAGAGGAGGAGGATGACAACTATCATGGTTTCCCTGAGTATGGAGATACTTCCATGGGGGATGCTGAAGGGGAGGATGAAGAAGAGACACATGATGAACCCGCTGATGATCTTGGTCGGACCATTGCTAATGCACGAAGAGATTGTGAAACTGAAAAGGATAGGGAAAAGTTCAATCACATGTTAGAGGATCACAAAAAGTTGTTGTACCCAAATTGCGAAAATGGTCTGAAAAAGCTGGGCAGCACACTAGAATTGCTGCGATGGAAGGCTGAGTGTGCTATACCTGACTCCTCATTTGAAAAGTTGCTGAAAATGATGAAGAATATGCTTCCAAAAGATAACGTATTGCCCGCCAGTACGTACGAAGCAAAGAAGGTTGTCTGCCCTCTAGGTTTAGAGGTTCAGAAGATACATGCATGCCCTAATGACTGCATCCTCTACCGCGGTGAGGAGTATGAGAATTTGGATGCATGACCGGTATGCACTTCACTTCGGTATAAGATTAGACGAGATGACCCTGGTGACGTTAAGGGCGAGCCCCCCGGAAGAGGGTTCTTTCCAAGGTGATGTGGTATGCTCCTATAATACCACGGTTGAAACGCTTATTCAAAAACAAAGATCACGCCAAGTTGTTGCGATGGCATAAAGAGGAACGTAAGTCAGACGGGATGTTGAGACACCCCGCTGATGGGTCGCAATAGAGAAAAATCGATAGAAAGTACCCGGACTTTGCAGATGACGCAAGGAGTTTAAGGTTTGGTCTAAGTACAGATGCCATGAATCCCTTTGGGGAGCATAGCTCCAGTCACAGCACCTGGCCCATGACTCTATGCATCTATAACCTTCCTCCTTGGTTGTGCATGAAGCGGAAGTTCATTATGATGCCAGTGTTGATCCAAGTGTTGGAATTATGCCCTAGAGGCAATAATAAAGATGTTATTATTATAATTCTTGTTCATGATAAAGTTTATATTCCATGCTAGAATTGTATTAAGCGGAAACTTTAATACTTGTGTGGTTTGTGAACAACACCGTGTCCCTAGTATGCCTCTATGGACTAGCTCATTGATTAATGATGGTTAAGGTTTCCTAACCATAGACATGAGTTGTCGATTAATAATGAGATCATGTCATTGTGAGAATGATACAATGGACAGACCCAAACTAAGCGGAGCAATTAGATCATGTCAACGTGTTCATCTTTGCGAAGCTTTTCTTATGTCAAATATTGTATTCCTTAGACCATGAGATAATACAACTCCCTGGTATCGGAAAAAAGCTTTGAGGTCATCAAACGTCATACTATGAGAGGGTGATCATAAAGGTGTCTCTCAGGTGATCGGAAAGTACCTGTTGGGTTGTATGTATCGAGATGGGATTTGTCCCTCCCAAGTTGGAGAGATATACTTCAGGCCCACTCGGTAATCAATATCAACACCGCTTGTAAGCATGTGGTTAAGGAGTTGATCACAAAGTGATATCGGATTACGGAACGAGTAAAGTACTTTCTGTGAACGAGATTGAACTAGGTATGACGGTACCGACGATCAAATCTCGGGCAAGTAAAATATTGCAAGCATGGGATTGATTGAATCCTGGCATCGTGGTTCATCCGATATGATGATTGATGAATGTGTCACACACTTAACGTGTCTTGACATTGTTGATTATTGATAGAAGATCATGTCTGCATATTCTCGAACCCGAAGGGTCACACACTTAACGTGTCTTGACGCTATGATAGATTGGATAATTGGTTTATGAGTTTTTGTTCGGAGTCTCGGATGGGATCCGGGACATCACGAGAGGTTCCGAAATGGTCCGGAGAATAAGATTCATAGAAGGCAATGCAGTTTTTGGAGTTCGGAATTGTTTCGGGTTAATCGGTATTGTACCGGAAGCTTCTAGAACCTTCCGGAAGGGGACCAACGTGGCCCCACCTGCCGGGAGGGGGCATGGGCCTATGAGGGAGTGCCCTGGCCGCATTGGGCCAGGGGCACAAGGCCCCATAGGGCCCAGCCAGCTAAACCTAGGGGAAACCCTAGGGGAGCTTCTAGAAGGGGGGGGGGGAACTTGCCCCCCACTCCTCCCTCCTTGGCCGCCGGCCTAGGGCTTGGGGGAGGGCTAGGGCTGGCCTCCCACCCCTCTATATAAATAGGGATGGTAGCACACCCCCTCCCCACACCTACTCCTCAACCCTAGCCGCCCTGCTGCCCCTCCTCTCTCTCTCTCCCTCCCGACTGCACGTAGGCGAAGCCCTGCTGCAGAAACTCTCCACCAATTGCACCGCACCGTCTTGTTGTAGATCCAATCCCTCTCTCCACCATACTTGCTGGACCGAGGAAGGAGGATACGTCGAGGTTCCGCACGTGTGCATCTCTCGGAGGCATCGCCACTTGCGGTGTTAGATAGGATCGGATCGCGAGGAGGAGAAGCGAGTACGACTACATCACCCATGTTCCGACGAACGTTCCGCTGTGCGAATCTTCAAGGGTATGAAGATCTCATCTAATCCCCCTCGTTGTTCGCATCTCCTAGATTAGATCTTGGCTTTCCCATTCGCATCCGTAGAATTTTTTTGATTTACTATGCTGCGAAACCCTTAAGTGGTATTAGAGCTAGATCTATGCGTAGATATGTTTCACGAGTAGAACGCAACATGGTTGTTGCATGCGTTGATGTTTTCTGTTGCAAGCCTCTTGTTTGTGTTCTTCTTATGACGCGGGATAGTGAGATTGAAGCGGTCCAGGCCAACCTTACGCGACGTCGTTCGCGAGACCTGCTCCGCACTTGACGTGTGGCTTATTCCACACATGCGGCTGGTGGATGCCAGTTTCTCTCACTATAGTTGTCATGGGATTTACACCGGAGTTTGGCAACCATAATATCACCGTTGTGACTCTCCATAGATAAGAATCGTTCTTAGCTTGCTACTCCCATAAGCCACGTAAAACATGCAACAACAAAGTAGAGGCCTCTAACTTGTTTTTGCAGGGAGTGTTTTCTATGATATGGTATGGCCCAAGATGTGATGTGTATGTTGTATGCAATGATCATGTTTTTTAATGTTTCACGACTTGCATGTCGATGAGTACACAACCGGCAGGAGCCATATGGTTCTCTTTATAATTGTGTATGACCTGTGTGCCAACTTCTTATACGCCATGTAATAGTTTCACTTTATTGCTAAGTAGTTAGCAATAGTTGTAGTTGCTATTCGTGGTGGAGGCAATCATAGTGGAGTGATGGAGATCATGCCGACACGCGCAAGATGGAGATCATTCTGCGAAGATTGGCTATACCATGTCACATAAAGTTATATGCATGTGATGTTTATCCTTTTATGTATCTTATTATGCTTAGATCGCGACGGTAGCATTATAAGATGATTCCTCACTTAAAGATCAAGATAAAACTGTGTTCTCCCCATGTATGCACCGTTGCGAAAGTTCGTCGTGTCCAAGCATCACGTGATGATCGGGTGCTATAGACTCTACGTTCACATACAACGGGTGCAAGCCAGTTTTGCATAGGCGGAAATACTTGGGTTTGACTTGACGAGCCTAGCATGTACAGACATGGCCTCAGAACACATGAACCGAAAGGTTAAGCATGAGTCATATGAATGATATGATCAACACTTCGTTGTCCACCATTGAAGCCACATCTCTTCTCGTGAAGATCGGATTAGTTGTGGTGAATTTGGATCGTGTTCACTAAACAACTTGAGGGGTGTTGAATTTAGTGGGAGTTCATCTAGTAATTTTATTAAGTTGAACTAGTTATCATGAACATAGTCTAATTTGTACTTGCAAATATTGTAGATCAAATGGCTAAGTCCAACTTCAACTTCAACGTTTTCGCTGAGAAAGAAAAGCTTAGAAACAATGGGTCTAACTTCACCAACTGGTTCCGCAATCTGAGGATCATTCTCTCTGGCGGTCAAAAGGAATATGTCCTTGAGAATGCACTAGGTGGCGCCCTTGCTGTAGATGCACCGGCTAATGAGAAAGCTGTCTATGAGTCGCGCAAAGATGATTATGGTGTGATTAAGAGCACCATGTTGTTTGCTATGGAATCGGACCTTCAAAATCGTTTTGAAGACTATCCTGGGCCTTTTGAGATTCTTGAGGAGCTGAAAACTATGTTTCATACTCAGGCCCGTTCTGAGAGATATGAGATCTCTAAGAAATTCTTTAACTGCAAGATGGAGGAAGGGAGTTCCGTTAGTGAGCACGCCATAAAGATGTCGGGCTACACTCAACGCCTTGAGCAACTGGACTGCAAGATTCCAGAGGAGCTCAAGATTGACAGGGTTCTGCAATCACTCCCTCCCAGCTACAAAAGTTTTGTAGTGACTCATAATCAGATTGGTTCCACTGATACGATCACCGAGCTCTTCGCAAAGCTGAAGGCTGTGGAGGTGGACATCAAAAAGGATAATCATGTGTTGATGGTCAACAAGCCCCCCACCTTCAAGAAAGGTAAGGGTGCAAAGAAGCCCTTCACGAAAGGCGGCGGCAAGCGCGTTGCCCCTGCTGAGAAGAAGCTCAAGTCTAGACCCAAGCTGGACACTGAGTGCTTCTATTGCAAGGACAAGGGTCACTAGAAGCGCAACTGTCCGAAGTACTTAGCGGACAAGAAGGCTGGCACCATCAAAGGTATATTTGATATACATGTTATTGATGTTTTCCTTACTAGCCCTCATTGTAGTGCCTGGGTATTTGATACTGGTTCAGTTGCTAATATTTGTAACTCGAAACAGGAGCTACGGAATAGACGGCGGCTTGCGAGGGATGAGGTGAAGATGCGCGTTGGCAATGGATCAAGAGTTGATCTGATGGCCGTCAGCACGCCCTCCTTAGTTTTACCTTCGGGATTACTTTTAAACCTTAATAAGTGTTATTCTGTGCTTGCGTTGAGCATGAACATTATTTCTGGATCGTGTTTATTGCAAGACGGTTATTCATTTAAATCGGAGAATAATGGTTGTTCTATTTATATGAGTAACATCTTTTATGGTCATGCACCTGCTGTGAATGGTTTATTTCTTCTGAATCTCGAAAGGGATGAAACACACATCCATAACATTGAGGCTAAGAGATGCAAAGTAGATAGTGATAATACTACTTATTTGTGGCACTTTCGTCTAGGTCATATTGGTGTAAAACGCATGATGAAACTCCATCCAATGGACTTTTGGAGTCTCTTGATTTTGAATCATTTGACACATGTGAACCATGCCTCATGGGCAAGATGATCAAAACCCCGTTCTCCGGAATGATGGAGCGAGCAACGGACTTGTTGGAAATCATACATACCGATGAGTGTTTCGACGCGCGGTGGATATCGCTATTTTCTCACTTTTACCGATGACTTAAGTAGATATGGGTATATCTATTTAATGAAACATAAATCTGAAACATTTGAAAAGTTCAAGGAATTTCAGAATGAAGTGGAGAACCATCGTAACAGAAAGATTAAGTTGCTACGATCCAATCTTGGAGGTGAATATTTGAGTTATGATTTTCTCACGCATCTTAAAGCAAGCGGAATCGTTTCGCAACTCACGCCACCCGGAACACCATAGCGCAATGGTGTGTCTGAACGCCGGAATCGAACTCTATTAGATATGGTCCAATCAATGATGTCTCTTACTGATTTGCCGTTATCATTTTGGGGTTATGCATTAGAAACCGCTGCATTCACTTTAAATAGGGCACCATCTAAATCCGTTGAGACGACACCGTATGAACTGTGGTTTGGTGCTAAACCTAAGTTGTCGTTTCTTAAAGTTTGGGGATGCGAAGCCTACGTCAAGAAGTTGATGCCCGACAAGCTCGAACCCAAAGCGGAGAAATGCGTCTCCATAGGATACCCTGAGGAAACTATTGGGTATACCTTCTATCACAGAACCGAAGGCAAAGTGTTTGTCGCAAATAACGGTTCCTTTCTTGAGAAGGAGTTTCTCTCGAAAGAAGTGAGTGGGAGGAAAGTAGAACTAAATGAGGTTGTTGAACCTTCTCTTGAGTTGGAGAGTAGCGCAGCACCTGAAATTGTTCCAGTGCCGCCTCCACCAACAATATAGGAAGCTAATGACAAGGATCATGAAGCTTCGGACGATGTCGCTCTTGAGCCGCAGGTCGACAAGGTCGCATGCCCCTCCTGAGTGGTACGGCAACCCTGTCTTGACTGTCTTGTTGGTAGAAGATAGTGAACCTACAAACTATGAGGAAGCGATGATGAGCCCAGACTCTGAGAAATGGCTAGAGGCCATGAAATCCGAATTGGGATCCATGAGCGAAAACCAAGTATGGACTTTGGTGGACCCTCCTAGCGACCAAAAGGCCGTTGAGTGCAAATGGATTTTCAACAAGAAAACAGACGCGGATGGTAATGTTACCGTCTATAAGGCACGGCTTGTCGCGAAAGGTTTTCGACAAGTTCAAGGTGTTGACTACGATGAGACTTTCTCTCCCGTAGCGATGTTTAAATCCATTCGGATTTTATTAGCAATTGCTGCGTTTCATGATCATGAAATATGGCAGATGGATGTCAAGACTGCGTTCCTCAATGGCAACATTGATGAAGAGTTGTATATGATGCAACCCGAAGGTTTTGTCGATCCTAAGGATGCTGATAAAGTGTGCAAACTTCAGCGTTCCATTTATGGACTGAAGCAAGCATCTCGGAGTTGGAACCTTTGTTTTGATCAGGTCATCAAGAGCTTTGGATTTGTTCCAAATTTCTACGAAGCTTGTATCTACAAGAAAGTGAGTGGGAGCTCGGTGACATTTCTCGTACTATATGTGGATGATATATTGATTATTGGAAATTACATTAACATGCTTAACAATGTGAAGAGTTATTTGAACAAGTGTTTTTCAATGAAAGACCTAGGTGAAGCTGCTTATATATTGGGCTTCAAAATCTATAGAGATAGACAAAGACGCCTGATAGCTTTAAGCCAGAGTACATACCTAGACAAAGTTCTGAAAAGGTTCAGAATGGATAAGGCAAAGAAAGGTTCAGTGCCTATGTTGTCAGGTTAGATATTGAGCAAGGCTCAGTGTCCAGCTACGGTAAATGATAGAGAAGCTATGAGCAAAGTGCCTTATTCCTCGGCCATAGGTTCAATCATGTATGCCATGCTGTGTACTAGACCGGATGTGTCCAATGCTCTTAGTTTGACAAGCAGATATCAAAGTGATCTAGGAGTGGAACACTAGACAGCCGTGAAGAACATCCTAAAGTACCTAAATAGGACTAAAGAAATTTTCTTAGTCTATGGGGGTGATGAACAACTCGTCGTAAAAGGTTATGTCGACGCTAGTTTCGACACCGACAAGGATGATTATAAATCTCAGACAGGATACGTTTATATTTTGAATGGAGGAGCTGTGAGCTGGAGAAGCTCCAAGCAAAGCGTGATCGGGATCTGATGAGAAGCGAAATACATGGCTGCCGCAGCGTCAAGTGAAGGAGTTTGGATCAGGAACTTCATCACTGAGCTTGGCGTGGTTCCAAGTGCATTGGACCCACTGGAGATATTGTGTGACAACACTGGCGCCATAGCACTCGCTAAGGAACCAAGATATCATCCAAAGACCAAGCATATCAACCGCAAGTTTCATATAATCCGAGATTATATAGCATATGGAGATCTGAAGATTAGCAAAGTACATACAGATCTGAATGTCGCAGATCCATTGACTAAACCTCTTCCATGTGCGAAACATGATGAACACCTTAGTGCCATGGGTGTGAGATTGTTGACAAATGTAAACTAGATTATTGACTCTAGTGCAAGTGGGAGACTGTTGGAATTATTCCCTAGAGGCAATAATAAAGATGTTATTATTATAATTCTTGTTCATGATAAAGATTATATTCCATGCTAGAATTGTATTAAGCGGAAACTTTAATACTTGTGTGGTTTGTGAACAACACCGTGTCCCTAGTATGCCTCTATGGACTAGCTCATTGATTAATGATGGTTAAGGTTTCCTAACCATTGACATGAGTTGTCGATTAATAATGAGATCATGTCATTGGGAGAATGATACGATGGACATACCCAAACTAAGCGGAGCAATTATATCGTGTCATCGTGTTCATCTTTGCGAAGCTTTTCTTATGTCAAATATTGTCTTCCTTAGACCATGAGATAATACAACTCCCTGGTATCGGAAGAAAGCTTTGAGGTCATCAAACGTCATCCTATGAGAGGGTGATCATAAAGGTGTCTCTCAGGTGATTGGAAAGTACCTGTTGGGTTGTATGTATCGAGATGGGATTTGTCCCTCCCAAGTCGGAGAGATATACTTCGGGCCCACTCGGTAATCAATATCAACACCGCTTGCAAGCATGTGGTTAAGGAGTTGATCACAAAGTGATATCGGATTACGGAACGAGTAAAGTACTTGCTGTGAACGAGATTGAACTAGGTATGACGGTACCGACGATCAAATCTCGGGCAAGTAAAATATCGCGAGACGAAGGGAATATATATATATGGGATTGATTGAATCCTAGCATCGTGGTTCATCCGATATGATCATCGATGAATGTGTGGGAGTCAATATGGGTTTCCAGACCCCGCTGTTGATTATTGATAGAAGATCATGTATGCATATTCTCGAACTCGAAGGGTCACACACTTAACGTGTCTCGACGCTAGGATAGATTGGATAATTGGTTTATGAGTTTTGTTGGTCTCGGATGGGATCAGGACATCATGAGAGGTTCCGAATGGTCCGGAGAATAAGATTCATATAAGGCAATGCAGTTTTTGGAGTTCGAATTGTTTGCTTAATCGTATTGTACCGAAGCTTCTAGAACCTTCCGAAGGGGACCAACGTGGCCCCACCTGCGGGAGGGGCATGGGCCTATGAGGGAGTGCCCTGGCGCATTGGGCCAGGGCACAAGGCCCCATAGGCCAGCTGGCCAAACCTAGGGAAACCCTAGGGAGCTTCTAGAAGGGGGAACTTGCCCCCACTCCTCCCTCCTTGGCCGCCTAGGGCTTGGGGGGCTAGCCGCCCACCCCTCTATATAAAGAGGGCTGGGGGCGCACCCCCTCCCCACACCTCCTCCTCAACCCTAGACGCCTTGCTGCCCCTCCTCTCTCTCCCTCCCGACTGCACGTAGGCGAAGCCCTGCTGCAGAAACTCTCCACCAATTGTACCGTGCCGTCGCGTTGTAGATCCAATCCGTCTCTCCACCATACTTGCTGGACCGAGGAAGGAGGAGACGTCGAGGTGCCGCACGTGTGCATCTCTCGGAGGCATCGCCACTTGCGGTGTTAGATCGGATCGGATCGCGAGGAGGAGAAGCGAGTACGACTACATCACCCACGTTCCGACGAACGTTCCGCTGTGCGAATCTTCAAGGGTATGAGGATCTCATCTAATCCCCCTCGTTGTTTGCATCTCCTAGATTAGATCTTGGCTTTCCCGTTCGCATCCGTAGAATTTTTTTGATTTACTATGCTGCGAAACCCTTCACCAAGGTCCGAAGCAACCTGGCAATGACATTGATGTGTACCTAAGGCCATTAGTGGAAGAACTTTTACAGTTGTGGCATGAACCCAGGATACGCGTGTGGGATGAGCACAAGCAAGAAGAATTTAACCTCCGAGCATTGCTTTTCGTAACAATCAATGGTTGGCCTGCTCTTAGTAACCTTTCAGGACAGTCAAACAAGGGATATAATGCATGCACACACTGTTTAGATGAGACTGAAAGTATATATTTGGAACATTGCAAGAAGAATGTATACAATGAGCATCGTCGATTTCTTTTGGCCAAGCATCCCTTAAGAAAGAAAGGCAAGCATTTCAACGGTCTGGCATGTCACCAGATGAAGCCTAAGGAGCGTACTGGTGCTGATATATTTGATATGGTCAAAGATTTGGATCAAATGGTAACCTTTGGAAAGGGTCCTGGAGGAAAATCTGTTCCGAAGGACGCTAAAGGACACGCACCCATGTGGAAGAAGAAATCTATATTTTGGGAGCTACCATATTGGAAATTCTTAGAGGTCCGCTCTGCAATCGATGTGATGCATGTGATGAAGAATCTTTGCGTGAACCTGCTAGGCTTCTTGGGCGTGTATGGGAAGACAAAAGATACACCGGAAGCACGAAAGGACCATCAACGTATGAAAGACCCAGATGGCCTGCATCCAGAATGGTTTCAAGGTCATGCAAGCTACGCTCTTACCAAACAAGAGAAGGAAATATTTTTTGAATGCCTAAGCAATATTAAGGTCCCTCTGGCTTCGCGTCGAATATAAAGGGAATAATAAATATGGCAGAAAAAAGTTCCAAAACCTAAAGTCTCATGACTGCCACTTGATTCTAACGCAAATGCTTCCGATTGCATTGAGGGGGCTTCTACCAGATAATGTTCGAGTACCCATTGTGAAGCTATGTGCATTTCTCAATGCAATCTCTCAAAAGATAATCAATCCTGAATATCTACCACAGTTACAGAATGATGTGGTCCAATGTCTTGTCAGTTTTGAGTAGGTGTTCCCACCATCCTTCTTCAATATTATGACGCACCTGCTGGTTCACCTAGTCGAAGAGATTTCCATTCTCGGTCCTGTATTTCTACACAATATGTTTCTCTTTGAGAGGTTCATGGGAATCTTAAAGAAATATGTTTGTAACCGTGCTAGGCCAGAAGGAAGCATCTCCAAGGGTTATGGAACAGGAGGTCATTGAATTTTGTGTTGACTTCGTTCCTGACCTTAGGCCGATTGGTGTTCCTCAATCGCGGTACGAAGAACTAAGGATATGTTTCTTGTATACGGAGGTGAAGAAGAGCTCGTCACTAAGTGTTATGTTGACGCTAGCTTTGACACCGATCCGGATAACTCTAAGTCTTAATCCGGATAAGTATTTCTCATGAATGGCGGAGCGGCTAGTTGGAGGAGCTCCAAACAACCTGTGGTGGCGGGATCAACAACGGAGGCCAAATATGTTGCTGCTTCGGAAGCGGCTCAGGAAGCAGTTTGGATGAAGGAGTTCATATTCGAACTAGGAGTGGTTGCAAACGCGTTGGACCCAATGGTGATCCATTGTGACAACAATGGTGCCATTTCCAATGCCAAAGAGCCAAGGTCTCACAAGCATTCCAAGCATATTAAGCACCGGTTTCATCCATCTGCGAGCATGTCAAGGATGGAGATATAAAGATTTGTAAAGTACACACGGATCTCAATGTAGCAGATCCGTTGACTAAAACTCTCCCTAGAGCAAAACAAGATCAACACCAGAAATCAATGGGTGTTAGATTTATCACTATGTAACTAGATTATTGTCTCTAGTGCAAGTGGGAGACTGAAGGGAATATGCCCTGAGAGGCAATAATAAAGTGTTTATTATGTGTATTCCAAGTATATGATAGATGTTTATTTTGCATGCTATAATTGTATTAATACGGAAACGTTAATACATGTGTGTTTAATAAACAAACAGAAAGTTCCTAGTTATGCCTCCCTCATAAACTAGCTCGTTGATTAACAAGATGATCAAGGTTTCCTGATCATGGACATTGTATGTTGTTAATAACAGGATCACAACATTAGTGTAATGGTGTCATGAACATTCATCCGAAGTATAGCATTACGATCAAACTCATTGAGTTTATATTGCTATAACAACTTACGAAGTGATCCTAATCCTTAGACCATGAGATCATGTCAATCACTAACACCGGAAGAGTTTCTTGATAACATCAAACGTCACACCGTAACAGGGTGATTATAAAGATGGATTCAGAACTAATAAAGTGTTATTTTGAGGCCCATGGATCGAGAGTGGAATTTTTTCATCCCGATGACGGATAGATATACTCTGGGCCCTGTCGGTGATATCACATTGGTTAGGTTGCAAGCAAGTGATTTGATCACTAGAATGTTATATCACGGGAACAAGAAAAGAGTGCATGTCAGTAACGAGATCAAACTAGGTATGGAGATACCGATGATTGAATCTCGGACATGTAATATATCGTGAAACAAAGGGATTAAGATACTAGCGTAAAAGGTTCCGACGATCACAAGAAAGTCATCGTTGAATGTGTGGGAGTCAGTATGGGTCTCCAGATCCCGCTTCTGATTATTGATCTGAGATGGGTCTCGATCATGTCTGCATTATTCATGAACCATAGGGTGACACACTTAAGAGACACCGACATCCAATTGGAGCAAAAGTTTCATGCCGAAAGAATGAACAAGCGCAGGAATTTATTTCAGTAGATACCGAAACAGGTTTTCGGGTGAAATTGCATAAATTGGTTATGCATGTGAAATGGAATTCTAGCAAGGGGTTATTTGTGAATGTTTGTCATTAAAGTAATTGACAAAATTCTGAATAAAATAAAATAGTTTTATTTAATGAGAGTTTGCATTAAATTTGGTGGAAATTTAATGGCATGTTTGAGTGGGATTTTGAGTGGAGGGATTTGAATGGATTTTTGTGAGTGGAGTGTCCACCCACATGAATGAAGGAGGGGAGGGACAGCCCCCATGGCCGGCAGCCACCCCCTTGGGTGCCCCCCTCCTCCTATAAAAGGCACCCCCTCTCCTCTCTCTCACTCATACCTCCTCGCGAAGGATCTCTCTCCCCCTCTAGAATTTATCCCCCATGGTCTCGGACTAGCGAGATACATGTTCCCGATGGCTATTCGACAAGAAAGAGTTGTGCTTCCGCTGCATCGCTGGAGCAAAGAGGCGGAGGTTGCTCGATGCCTCGAACGTGTGTGCGAGCACGGATGCACTGCTGATTTGCGGCGCTAGGACTTCCTCTCGATCTTGAGATCGGCAAGAGATCGTCTACATCAACCACGAGTCGAACTCGTTAAGCTTTGTCGGTCTTCAAGGGTATGTTATCTACGGATATACATCCGCCCATTGTTTGTATCTAGTAGATAGATCTTGGTACATAGTTCCCATCATAGGAAATTTTTTGTTTTCTATGTTGCGAACCCTACAGTGGTATGAGAGCCGGATCTATGTGTAGATGCTTTACACGGGTAGTACACATATGAGTATGTGGGAGATGATGATCATGTTGTTGATCCTTAGTTGTAATTTTGGATATTGGTGTCATAGTGGGATGAAGCGGCCCGGACAAACTTTACATGTCCTCGCACATGAGACCTGTTCCACGCCTGACATGCAACTAGTTTGCATAAGTGGCTAGCAGGTGTCTGTCTCTCCTACTATAGTCAATATCTATTTTGCAACGAGTTGTCAACAATTTGGTTATCCTCGTTGTGGTTCATGTTCGTAGGTAAGAATGGTTCTATCTCGAAAGCCCTAAGCCACGTAAAACTTGCAATGGATAAATTAGAGGCGTCTAGTTTAGATTGTTGCTGGGCAAGTGTTATGATATGGTGATGTTGTAAATAGAAGTATGAGATGATACTCTTACAACACACATAGCGTGTAAACTCCATAGACCTTGGATTTACACATAAAGGTATGATAGTGATCATACCACGATGCACATGATAGAGATCATATGCGGGAACCATATCATTCCGCTAATAAACATGTGATGTTTGATAGCATATTATATTGCTTGTTTAGCGCTTTGTTAGCATAATAAGATGATCCCTCATTTAAATATCAAGATAAGAATGTGTTCTTCCTTTAGTATGCATCGATTATGCTTTCATCGCTCCAAGACATCACGTGATGGTCAGGTGTTCTTGGATCCACGACCATATTTTGGGTTTAAAACAGTTACACACGCGAATACTAAGGTTCTTACTTGGCGAGCCTAGCATGTACAGACATGGCCTCGGAAGACGGACCGAAAGGTTAAGCATGAGTCATATAGTAGATATGATGCCCATTTGATGCTCGCCTTTGAAGCTATACCGACTCACGTGATGATCGGACTTGGTGTAGTGGATTTGGTTCATGTAATAACCAAAATGGCACGAGGGATGTCGTTTTTGAGTGGGAGTTCATTCGTAATATGGATTAGTTGAACTCAATCTATCATAAACTTAGTCTAAACTTTAGAAATTCTGTTTTAGATGGCACCACCTGCTTTTAATATCAATGTGTTCATGGAGAAAGAGAAACTTGCAACGAACGGTAGCAACTTTACCGAATGGGCCATGAATTTGAGGATTCTCCTCTCTGCTGCACAAAAGCAATATGTGCTAGAAGCGCCGCTAGGCCCCCCACCTTTTGAGGATGCCCCTGACGAGGAGAAGAATGTCTATTAGACTCGTCAGGAGGACCACAACTTAGTTCATTGCGACATATTGTATGGGCTAGCGCCGGAACTTCGAAAGTGTTTCGAAAACGGCAATGCATTTGATACAATGGGTGAGTTGAAAATGATTTTCGACACACATGCTACTGTAGAGAGCTACAATGCTTCAGAAAAGTTCTTTAGCTGCATGATGGAAGAGCACAACTCCGTTAGTGAGCATGTACTCAAGATGTCGGGTTACGCCGATAAGCTTGTGTCCTTGGGAATATCGATTCCCATTGACTTAGGCATCCATCGTGTTCTGCAGTCTCTCCACCTAGCTATAAGAGCTTTGTGATGAACTATAATATGCAAGTCATGAAGAAGTCTCTCCCCGAGATTCTATCAATGCTTAAAACTGCATAAGTGGAGATCAAAACGGAACATCAAGTGTTGATGATCAATAGGAACACTGGTTTCAAGAAATACAAGAAGGGAAAACGGAAGGGAAGTAAGGGCGGAAAACCGGTTGCCGTGCCTGAAAAGAAACCCCGAGTTGGACCTAAGTCTGATACCGAGTGCTACTATTGCAAGGGGACTGGCCACTAGAAGCGCAACTGCCCCAAGTATTTGGCAGACAAGAAGGCTGGCAAGGCAAACAAAGGTATATATGATATATATGTTATTGATGTGTACTTTACTAGTGCTCGCAGTAGCACCTGGTTATTTGATACCGGTTCAGTTGCTAATATTTGTAACTAGAATCAGGGGCTGCGGAACAAGCGACCGCTAGAAAGGGGTGAGGTCAAGATGCGTGTCGGCAATGGATCAAGCATTGATGTGATCGCTGTTGGAACGCTACCTCTCCATTTGCCGTTGGGATTAGTTATAAACTTGAATAATTGTTATCTGGTGCCTGCACTGAGCATGAACATTGTATCTGGATCGTGTTTGATGCGAAGTGGTTATTCATTTAAATCCGAGAACAATGGTTGTTCTATTTATATGAATGAAATCTTTTATGGTCATGCACCGATGATGAATGGTTTATTTCTATTAGATCTCGATGATAATGTTACACATATTCATAATGTTGATGCTAAAAGGATTAAACTTAATGATGATATATCCGCAGATATGTGGCACTGCCGTCTAGGTCATATTGGCGTTAAACGCATGAAGAAGCTCCATTCGGATAGACTTTTGGAATCACTTGATTTTGAATCATTTGATACATGTGAGCCATGCCTTATGGGCAAGATGACTAGAACGCCGTTTTCCGGTTCAATGGATCGGGCGACAGATTTATTGGAAATCATACATTCTGATGTATGTGGTCCAATGAGTGTGTTCTCGCCGAGGTGGATATCGTTATTTTGTTACTTTCACGGATGATTTGAGTAGATACGGTTATATCTACTTGATGAAACACAAGTCTGAAACCTTTGAAAAGTTCAAGGAATTTCAGAATGAAGTGGAAAATCATCATAATAGAAAGATCAAATTTCTACGGTCCGACCGTGGAGGTGAGTATCTAAGTTACGAGTTTAGCACTCACATGAAAGAGTGTGGAATTGTTTCACAACTCACACCTGCCGGAACACCACAGCGAAATGGTGTGTCGGAACATCGTAATCGTACTTTATTACATATGGTTCGATCTATGATGTCTCTAACGGACTTGTCGTTGTCATTTTGGGGTTATGCACTAGAAACTGCTGCATTCACTTTAAATCGGGCACCATCTAAATCCGTTGAAAAGACACTTTATGAATTATGGTTTGGAAACAAACCTAAGCTGTCATTTCTTAAAGTTTGGGGATGCGATGTTTATGTGAAGAAACTTCAACCGGATAAACTCGAACCCAAAGCGGAAAAATGCATCTTCATAGGATACCCTAAGGAAACTATTGGGTATTCCTTCTATCACAGATCCGAGGGCAAAGTTTTTGTTGCCAAGAATGGATCCTTTCTAGAGAAAGAATTTCTCGCGAAAGGTGTGAGTAGTCGAAAGGTAGAACTCGAAGGGGTTATTGAACCTTCTCTTCAAATTATGGCGAGTAGCAAAGACCTAAGTCGCTAGGAGTTGGCTCCACCAGTTGAAGAGGGAACTAATGATAATGATCATGAAACTCCAAAAGAGAATACTACCAAACCTCGCAGGTCTAGCACGACGCGTGCAACTCCCGAGCTGTACGGAAATCCTGTCATGAATTTCATGGTTGATGAAAATGATGACCCTGCGACGTATGAAGAAGCGATGATGAGCCCAGATTCCAACAAATGGTTAGAAGCCATGAAATCCGAGATGGAATCCATGTATGAAAATCAAGTTTGGAACTTGGTGGAATTACCTCACGACCGAAAGGCCGTGGAAAACAAATGGATTTTCAAAAGGAAAACTGATGCTGATGGTAATGTGACCGTCTATAAAGCTCGACTTGTCACAAAGGGGTTTCGACAAATTCAAGGAGTTGAGACATTCTCTCCCGTAGCTATGCTAAAATCAGTTAGGATTATGTTAGCAATTGCTGCATATTTCGATTATGATATATGGCAAATGGATGTCAAAACCGCGTTTATCAATGGTAATATTGAAGAAGAGTTGTATATGATACAACCAAAGGTTTTTGTCGATCCTAAGTATGCTAACAAGGTGTGCAAGCTTCAGCGATCCATCTATGGATTGAAGCAAGCATCACGAAGTTGGAATCTCCGCTTTGATGAGGTGATCAAAGAGTTTGGATTTGTCCAAACTTATGGAGAAGCTTGTATTTACAAGAAAGTGAGTGGGAGCAATGTGGCATTTCTGATATTATATGTGGATGACATATTATTGATCGGAAATGATATAGATCTTTTAAACAGTGTTAAAAGTTATCTAAATAGCAAATTTTCAATGAAGGACCTAGGTGAAGCGTCATATGTATTAGGCATAAAGATCTATAGAGATAGATCTAGGCGCCTAATAGGGCTATCGCAAAGTACATACCTTGATAAGATTTTAAAGAAACTTTAAAATGGACGGAAGTAAGAAGGGGTTCTTACCTATGTTGCAAGGCAAGACATTGAGTAAGACTCAAATTCCGGCTTCGGCGGAAGAAAGAGAGATAATGGACAAAGTCCCCTATGCTTCGGCCATAGGCTCTATAATGTATGCCATGCTATGTACAAGACCGGATGTGGCACATGCTATTAGTTTGACTAGTAGGTACCAATCGGATCTAGGTTCGGAACACTAGATAGCGGTCAACAATATCCTTAAGTACTTACGAAGAACTAAGGATATGTTTCTTGTATACGAAGGTGAAGAAGATATCATCGCTAAGTGTTATGTTGATGCTAGCTTTTACACCAATCCGGATGACTCTAAGTATCAATCCGGATAAGTGTTTCTCATGAATGACGGAGCGGTTAGTTGGAGGAGCTCCAAACAACCTGTGGTGGCGGGATCAACAATGGAGGCTGAATATGTTGTCGCTCGAAGCTACCAGAAGCGCTTTGGATGAAGGAGTTCATATCCGAACTAGGAGTGGTTGCAAACGCGTTGGACCCAATGGTGATCTATTGTGACAACAATGGTGCCATTGCCAATGCCAAAGAGCCAAGGTCTCACAAGCATTCCAAGCACGGTTTCACTCCATCCGCGAGCATGTCAAGGATGGAGATATAAAGATTTGTAAAGTATACACGGATCTCAATGCAGCAGATCCGTTGACTAAAACTCTCCCTAGAGCAAAACATGATCAACACCAGAACTCAATGGGTGTTAGATTTATCACTATGTAACTAGATTATTGTCTCTTGTGCAAGTGGGAGACTGAGGGGAATATGCCCTGAGAGGCAATAATAAAGTGTTTATTATGTGTATTCCAAGTATATGATAGATGTCTATTTTGCATGCTATAATTGTATTAATACGAAAACGTTAATACATGTGTGTTTAATAAACAAACAGAAAGTTCCTAGTTAAGCCTCTCTCATAAACTAGCTCGTTGATTAACAAGATGATCAAGGTTTCCTGATCATGGACATTGGATGTTATTAATAACGGGATCACAACATTAGTGTAATGGTGTGATGAACATTCATCCGAAGTATAGCATTATGATCAAAGTCATTGAGTTTATATTTCTATAACAACTTACGAAGTGATCCTAATCCTTATACCATGAGATCATGTCAATCACTAACACCGGAAGAGTTTCTTGATAACATCAAACGTCACACCGTAACAGGGTGATTATAAAGATGGATTCAGAACTAATAAAGTGTTATGTTGAGGCCCATGGATCAAGAGTGGAATTTGTTCATCCCGATGACGGATAGATATACTCTGGGCCCTGTCGGTGATATCACATTGGTTAGGTTGCAAGCAAGTGATTTGATCACTAGAATGTTATATCACGGGAACGAGAAAAGAGTGCATGTCAAGAATTTAGATCAAACTAGGTATGGAGATACCGATGATCGAATCTCGGACATGTAATATATCGTGAAACAAAGGGATTAAGATACTAGCGTAAAGGTTCCACGATCACAAGAAAGTCATCGTTGAATGTGTGGGAGTCAAGATGGGTCTCCGATCCCGCTTCGATTATTGATCCGAGGGGTCTCGATCATGTCCGCATTATTCATGAACCGTAGGGTGACACACTTCGAGACACCGATATCCAATTGGAGCAAAAGTTTCATGCCGAAGAATGAATAAGCGAGGAATTTATTTCACTAGATACCTCAAACAGTATTCGTGAAATTGCATAAAGTGGTTATGCATGTGAAATAGAATTCTAGCAAGGGGTTATTTGTGAATGTTTGTCATTAAAGTAATTGACAAAATTCTGAATAAAATAAAAGAGTTTTATTTAATGAGAGTTTGCATTAAATTTGGTGGAAATTTAATGGCATGTTTGAGTGGGATTTTGAGTGGAGGGATTTGAATGGATTTTTGTGAGTGGAGTGTCCACCCACATGAATGAAGGAGGGGAGGGGCAGCCCCCATGGCCGGCGGCCACCCCCTTGGGTGCCCCCTCCTCCTATAAAAGGCACCCCCTCTCCTCTCTCTCACTCACACCTCCTCGTGAAGGATCTCTATCCCCCTCTAGAATTTATCCCCCATGGTCTCGGACTAGCGAGATACATGTTCCCGGTGGCTATTCGGCAAGAAAGAGTTATGCTTCCGCTGCATCGCTGGAGCAAGGAGGTGGAGGTTGCTCGGTGCCTCGAACGTGTGTGCGAGCACGGATGCGCTGCTGATTTGCGGCGCTAGGACTTCCTCTCGGTCTTGAGATCGGCAAGAGATCGTCTACATCAACCACGAGTCGAACTCGTTAAGCTTTGTCGGTCTTCAAGCGTATGTTATCTACGGATATACATCCGCCCGTTGTTTGTATCTAGTAGATAGATCTTGGTACATAGTTCCCATCGTAGGAATTTTTTTGTTTTCTATGCTGCAAACCCTACAGCAGCCCCATATATTGAGAAACACAAGAAAATGTTACGCTCCAACAACCCTTGAAAGCATGACTCTTGGATTAGACATGAACACATGAAGAGTTTTGGTGGTTGGTTGCAACATCTCATAAAAAAAGAACACTCTTGGAGATCAGCTATACTTGTTATCTAGGTCACCATCTTCGACTATATCGACTTTCCAAGGGTACGAGATAAATGGGTATACATTTTACACGATAGCCCAAGATAAAAAGAGCACCAACCAAAACAGTGGTGTCTGCTTTGATGCAACAGACAACAATGGGTCAAAGACCACATATTATGGTTACATAGAGGATATATGATAACTTGACTATGGACCTACTTTTAAGGTCCATGAATGAATATGCTCCATGGATACGATGGGAGCAGAAAGGAACACACGCGAAGAAATGATATGTAATAATTGTAACATTTTATGAGTGAAGATGCTCCATGTGTCCATTTTTATAGTGTTGTCTGCAAACAATCTTGAGTGTGTTAGTTCCGTTTTGTGGCTGGACCGGGACTAAAGGACGGCCTTTAGTCCCGATTCATACTTACCATTAAGATCTGATCTCCAAACGCGTGAGGTCACATATTAGGGAGTGCCTCTATGACCAGTTTCTTGGAGATGCCGGAGGACTGGGCTCCGGCGGCATCTCCATGAAACTGGCCGTAGTGGTGTCCCTGCTCTCGAAAACCATCTTGCAGCTTGTAACTTCTCAAACTAGATCAATACGCCTGGGAGCTAACTAATTTCACATATTAGGGAGTGCCTCTATGACCAGTTTCTTGGAGATGCCGGAGGACTAGGCTCCGGCGGCATCTCCCTAAAACTGGCCGTAGTGGTGTCCCTACTCTCGAAAACCATCTTGGAGATGCCTCAAACTGGCTGGAGGACTGGACTCACAAATATGCGTATTTATAGTACAAGCAGCTCGACATATGTCGACACTCACGACATAATGTCGACACTCACCCCTATTATTAGTGCTGACTCATGTTTTGTCCCGGTTGGTGTCTCCAACCGGGACTAAAGGTTCATCTTTAGTCCCGGTTGGTGACACCATCCCGACAAGGTATGCCGCATTTACATAATGTCGACACTCACCCCTATTATTAGTGTTGCTGGCCCGGCCTATCAGAATCCTTTTTCGCGGTTGGTTTCTCCAACCGGGACTAAAGATGAACCCTCTCTTTATAGGCATTTCCCTCTATTTATAGGCTGCTCGATCCAGCCTGCTCTATTTATAGGCCTTTTCTTCTAAATACAACATCTTCATATTTAGGTAACAATCAAGACATTTATTAATATTAAAAACCGGGACAAACCGGGACTAGCTAACACTCAGGACTAAAGCTGCCCCCTTTAGTCATAATCATGCCTAGTCCTATAGTATGCAGCTCAGTGGTCTTCTTCGCCATCGCCATCATCATCGCCATCGCCACCGCCACTCCGGGGATCCTCTCGCCCAGCCATGGCATATACCAGGGCCATTCCAGCCTCGGATTCATGGCGGGCGGGGAGGGTCTCTGAAGACGATGCCACTACCGCCGGCCGGTGGGGCCTTTTGTGGCTCTATGGTGGACTGTGGGCACCGCATGCAAGGATGCTCTCCGGCGATGTAGCACATAACTCGATGATAGTACGGTCGCCCACCACGCATTTACCACGGCCGCTTTGCTAGGTTCACGGGGCGGTCCATCACCCTCGCATTCTGGCGAGCTTCCTTTCCCGCCTATTAGCGAAGAAGGCATTCTAGGTGTCGTAGTTGTCGGGATCACACTAGGGATCCATCCGCTGCTCCGGCGTGAGCTCGTGGTAGAAGTGGTTCGTGATGGCCGCCTAGCGTGCGGAACCTTGAGGGACAGAACCCTCCAACGCCAAAGATCCAGCGTGGGCGGCCGGAGCCCTAAGCAGACAAGGGTAGTTTGAGGCACAGTACGGTCTCCTCGAGGGTCGAATGGCCCAAGAGGGCGTTGTCCATTGTTCTAATAGAGGAAGGTGGATGTGTGGATAGCTATGGCACGATCGCCTCTAGATATAGAGGAAAGGGCGGAATATCTTTAGTCCCTGCTAGTGACTACAACTGACTAAAAAGCTCTCAGAGAAAGGAAAGGGCAGAAAACTTGGCGGGAAGCGGTGGGAAATGGCAGGAAATATCTTTAGTCCCGGTTTGTGACTACAACCGGGACTAAATGGATATTATATTAATAGACATATTATTTGTTTTATTTGGATTTTTACAATAAAAGATATGATTTTCCAAAGTTTTATATTTGATTTGAATTAAAAAAAGAAATTTACAAATGAAATAATTTATAAATGATGCAAACAGATAAATGGATATTATATTAAGATTCTTTATATTTTTCTGATAATAATAGACATATTTTTTTTTTGATTTTTACAACAAAAGATATGATTTTCAAAAGTTTTATATTTGATTTGAATTAAAAAAGAAATTTAGAAATGAAATAATTTATAAATGATGCAAACAGATAAATGGATATTATATTAAGATTCTTTATATTTTTCTGATAATAATAAACATATTTTTTTTTCGATTTTTACAACAAAAGATATGATTTTCCAAAGTTTTATATTTGATTTGAATTAAAAAAGAAATTTAGAAATGAAATAATTTATAAATGATGCAAACAGATAAATGGATATTATATTAAGATTCTTTATATTTTTCTGATAATAATAGACATATTATTTGTTTTATTTCGATTTTTACAATAAAAGATATGATTTTCCAAAGTTTTATATTTGATTTGAATTAAAAAAAGAAATTTACAAATGAAATAATTTATAAATAATGCAAACAGATAAATGGATATTATATTAAGATTCTTTATATTTTTCTGATAATAATGGACATATTATTTGTTTTATTTGGATTCTTACAATAAAAGATATGATTTTCCAAAGTTTTATATTTGATTTGAATTAAAAAAAGAAAAATTAGAAAAATAACTAGTCATGGTCGTGCTGGACCCGGGACTAGAGGGTGCGTGCACGTGCGAAAACCAAGCTGTAAGATCCCTCCTTTGTAAAGGAAAAGGATCCCTGTGATTGCAATGCTAGTCCTCGGATCAATGCTAGCATCCACAGCTTTAAGATGAAGTACACAGATACAAAGGTCATTATTACCATTCCAGATAAACATAGTCTTTATAACTCCAAGGCCGCAGGCCTAGTACAGGAGTTTGGAATAAGTAATTAAATAAAAGTCTTCAGCTTCCTGTGCCACAGGCAAACATGTTGAGTGTAGACTCATGACACCTAATCCTCATCAGAGTACCCTGCCACATCACAAGTTAGAGCCACGGAGGGTCAATACATTGGAATAGTATTGGCAAGTGATACCTTAGTATAATTTAGGTGGACTAGATACTACATGCAATTTGGCTAAGTGTAGCTTGGCTTGCTTTGCTCAAAATAGGTTTTGCCTATTAGTTGAAAACACTAAGTTTTTCTTTGTCAAAACTTTTCTCAAGGAACCTCCAATAGACATTGAGGTCCTTCACCCTTGTTCACCCACCAGTTTTTACTTAGAAATTGGGATGAGGAGATTCTTGATAGCTTCCATGTCTTGATGCTCAAGTTGTCCATTACCATGGACTTGGCTATACTTAGATTTTTCCATCTACAGAGGTTGTGCACTTTCCCACAAGCCTTGATTTTCACCAAGACAGACCTTTCGTAAGCTTTCCCTTAGACCAAATGGACGCTGCTCCAACCTATCATCCCACTACCACCAATCGTCTGCATGGCTAAGTTCTAGCAACCTATGTGATCCTGGCAGAGCCCATATTGCCAAGTGGGCTGCACTAGAAGCTTCTAAACACTTGGCCTCTAAAAATCTCTTTGTTCCTGGGTGGCTTTCCACAAGTGAGATACACAAGGTTCACCAGTCCCCTGGCCTTGTGTAACCACTCAACACAAACCATTCCTTCCATTCCACCCAGTGTTTTATTAACTTAGTTGTTTTATTAGGCAACACAAGTCCAAAGACTTAGAAATATTTCATCATAGCATGTATATTTCACCAACCCTTGTTTGCTACTAGCTAGGCTAAGCATGGCATAGATAATACTTAACTTAGAAATTCTAGCAATTCTACAACTACTAGGATTTCCCAACATGGTATATAAGCAAAATAATAACATGCAAGACTTAGCAAAATATTTCTAATGCTTAGTATAAAACATGGGATAAAAATATTCATGAAGTACCACTTGCCTTAGTAGTTTGGAGAGTAGCTACACTCCTCACAATCACAATCACTAGCACCAAAATCTACACAAAGAATCATAGCCACAATCACATACAAAGCATATACAATCAAAAATATATGCATGCATGCAAAATGATATGTGATGATTTTTAAAACTCAACAAAGCAAGTAAACAGTACTGGTTCAATAACAAGTTAAAAACTTGCCAAACAACAATTATTTAAACCCTAAATTATTTCCTAAACATTTCATATACTCAAATTAGCCCTACACAAGTTTCTGCAAATAAAATCATTTTAACAGAAGCAAAACATTAAACACATTGCATATTTAGAAAGATCTTGCTCTCCTGATTCCAACGGTATAAAATTTGTCAAATTCTAACGTGGGGATCAAAAGTTATAGCCAAAACAAATTTAAATATCTAATAGATTCAAATTCTGTTTTTAAACTCTAACTGCTACCACGCGTCTTGTTCTCATTGGATCATACCGCTTCGCGTAGGATCATGCTTCTGAGCCGTTAGATCTACTTAAACCATTACTCAGATCTACTGAACGATTAGTTAAGGATCTAATCAGACGCTAGATCCAGATCCGACGGCTCTAGATTAAGCGACCAAAACTAGGCGTTACGGCGGTACTACCGGCGGCGAGCTCGCCTCTTGGCGGTGCTACAGGTGGCTAGGGGTTGTTGGAGATGCTTACTAGAGACGACGACGCGTCGATGCTCAACCTGGTGGCGGCTTGGCAAGGCGCTGGACACGCTGGTTGGGGGCTCGTCGGAGTTGCGGCGGCGTCTGTCGCTTCGTCGAGGTCGCTGTCGAGGTTCCGGTCGCCCCAGCACAAGGTAGAGGGTTTAGGAGATGCGCAAGTGTCCGGCTAACAAGATGGTACCAAAGGGAGGCAAGGCACTTAGTTCTTACCGCTATTGCTCGTCGAGTCGATCGGGCGCGCCGGTGGTCATGGGCGGAACAAGAACGACGACTGGTCACGAAGGCAAACCGTGGTGTTAGCAGATGCACAAGTACATGGCGGTCACGCTGCTTGAACCAGAGACGATGGGCGGCCGGAGCTACCGAATCGCCGGAGTTGCTCGTCTGCGGCGGTGTAGAGGTAATTGCGGGCAGCCTGGGGCGAGGTGGCGCTGGTGAGGGGAAATGGTCATGGCAGTGAGGGGATCTTATAGCCGTGAGCGGGCCGAGGATTGCGCGGAATCAGTGGCAATTAAGCGCAATATCAATGGCGTAGGTAACGGCGGAGCGAAGGCGCGCGCTGTGGATTGACGACGGCGATGTGGTCGCTGGTCCACTCGCCGAGGTTTAAACAGCGAGGGGTGGGTTCAGGTGGTCGGTGACTGCAAGGGTCCTCTCGTCTACGTGAGCGGAGAAAGAAGGACTCAGTGGGCTTAGTGGGCTAGATTATTAGTTGTTTTGGGATAGGTAGCGCCGCTTTTCATTTCTTTTCTCCTTTTCTTTTTCTGTTTTGATTTTCTGAAATGTTTTTCAAATCCAAATCAAATGAGTTTGAATTCAAATCTTCCCTAGGTTCTTATACTGTAACCTTGCACTCAAATGTGTGCCCAACACTACTGTCCAAACCAAACATTTTGATCAGAAGAAACTAAAAAATAAACCAAGCCTTTAAGATATAAATTCAGAAGGCATAATATTGGTTTTATTATACATTTTGTGTTGAAATATGATCGAACTTTTGGTGGTGCCTAAGTTTGAATAAACAAACTTTACTGAATCAAAACAAGTATTCTTCTCATTGGAAGATAGCACTAAGGCTTGAGCAAACCTACATAAAATAATAAGCACAAATGCTTCTGTTTTGAATTGATTTGTTTGAAATGAAATTCATATGCTCATGGATGCATGGATGATATGCATAAGTTTGAAACATGATTTTGAGGATGTTACAAATCTAACCCCCTTAAGGTGAATCAAGCCCTCGAGATTCGGGTTGGCTAGCAAATAGGTGAGGGTGGTCTTTCCGAAGATCATCTTCTCTTTCCCATGTTGCTTCCTCTTCGGAATGATGATTCCACTGCACTTTGCAAAACTTGATAGTATTAATCCGTGTGACTCTTTCTGCAGTCTCAAGAATCTTGATAGGTTTCTCCTCGTAAGTAAGATCACTTTCCAACCGAACCTCTTCCAAAGGTATAGTATCCTTCAAAGAAGTTTCTTCCATTTCTGGATGACATTTCTGTCGACTCACATGAAACACATTATGAACAACTATGAGATTCCAGTAGTTCAATTTCATAGGCAACTTCTCCTTCGACTCAATTTTAATCTTGAATGGTCCCACATATCTTCGGGCCCATTTTCCTTTGACTCCGAACCTCTTCACTCCATGAAGTGGTGACACTCTAAGATAAGCTCTATCACCGACTTCGTAGGTGACTTCTCTACGCTTAGGATCTGCGTAGCTTTTATGCTCGGACTGCTATCTTCAATCATCCCTAACCAACTTGACCTTGTCTTTCGCTTCTTTGATAAGTTCTGGTCCTAATAAACTTCTTTCTCCCACACCATTCAATAGCAATGGGGTGGTACACTTTCTTCCGAGAGAAACTCAAACGGTGCCATCTCAATGCTGGCTTGATAGCTGTTGTTATAATAAAATATCATGAGAGGGCGACTTTCGTCCCAATCGGGTTCGTAGTCTAGGGCAGTGCCCTCAACATGTCTTCAAGAATCTGATTAGTTCTTTCTGTCATCCATCGCTTGAGGATGAAAAGCAGTTGAATTCCAACCTCGCTCCTGTAATGACTCATGTATGCCTCCAAAATGGGATGTGAATTGAGTTCCCTATCGTACACAATGCTTTTTGGCACTCCATGTAGACATACAATTCTACTCATGTAGATCTTAGCCAACTTAGCACTTGTATAGGTTGTCTTCACGGTATGAAATGAGCCACTTTAGTTAGGCGATCCACTACTACCCAAATAGAATCAGATTCCCGACCGGTCCTTGGTAATCCATGAAATCCATACCAAGCTTGTCCCACTTCCAATCAGGAATAGGTAGTGGTTGGAGCAAACCTGCTGGTTTCGATGTTCCGCTTTCACTCTACTACACACATCACACAAAGCAATATGTTCACATGTCCTTCTTGAGATTATTCCACCAAAATCTTTCCTTCATGTCCATGTACATTTTGGTGTTACCCGATGAATGGAATATCGAGAGTTGTGTGCTTCTTGCAAAATCAGTTTCAAGCTCGGATCTTGTGGAACATGTATACATTTCCCATGCCATAAAGTACCTTCGCCTTTTATGGAACCCTTTGGCTTTCCTTTGCAAATATTTTCTTTAATCTCTTCAATTTCTTTATCAATCTTATGGTCTTCTTTGATCTTGTCCAGCAAAGTGGGTTGAACATCCAAAGACATGAGATGTCCTTCAGGCACAATCTCCAAACTGAGATCTCTAAATTGGGCACACAAATCATCTGGCAATTCTCCTTTGGTAAGGCCATTCACAAAAACCTTACGACTTAAGGCATCCGCTACAACATTTGCTTTACCGGGATGGTATTTCAAACTTAAGTCATAGTCCTTGATGAGTTCTAGCCATTTTCTTTGTCTCATATTAATTTCCTTCTGGGTGAAGATATACTTCAAACTCTTGTGATCTGTGAACACTTCTAACGCTTTCCCAAAGATAGTGCCTCCATGTTTTGAGTGCATGGACAACAGAGGCTAACTCTAAATCATGAGTAGGATAGTTCACTTCATGAGTTTTGAGTTGTCTCGAGGCATACACCACTACTTTTCCTTCCTGCATAAGTACTGCACCCAAACCATGATGAGATGCATCACAATACACCTAAAAGTCTTTTTCCAAGTCTGGCAAACACAAGACTGGTGCTGTCACAAGTCTCTTCTTTAATTCCTGAAAGCTGAGTTCACAACCTTCAGACCAAGCAAACTTCTTGTCTTTCTTTAGCAATTCCGTCATGGGCTTAGCTACCTTGGAGAAATTTTCAATGAACCTTCTGTAGTAACCTGCTAAGCCAAGGAAACTACGAACTTCTTTCACCGACTTGGGAGATTCTATTCGTTACAGCAACCTTAGCAGGATCAATCACACCATCCTTTGTCATAACATGTCCAAGAAAACCAACTTCATTCAACCAGAATTCACACTTGCTGAATTTGGCATAAAGTTTATGCTCTCTTAACTTCTCAAGTATCAAACACAAATGTCCTTCATGCTCTTCTTTGCTCTTGGAGTAGACTAAAATGTCATCGATGAAAACGACAACAAACTTGTCAAGGAATTCCATGAACACCTTGTTCATCATATTCATAAAGTATGCTGCAGCATTGGTCAAACCAAATGGCATCACGGTATACTCATATAATCCATACCTTGTGGTGAAAGCTGTCTTGGGTATGTCTTGTTCTCTTCTCTTGAGTTGAAAATAGCCCGACCGAGATCAATCTTTGAGAATACACAAGCTCCTTCTAGCTGATCAAACAAGTCATTGGTTCTAGGAAAAGGATATTGTTCTTGATAGTCACCTCGTTGAGTGAACGGTAATCTATGCATAACCTTTGACTTCTATCTTTCTTCTCCACGAACAAAACTGGGGCTCCCCAAGATGAAGAACTTGGTTGAATAAATCCTTTCAGAACCTGCTCCAAGTTGTTTCTTGAGTTCCTTCACCATCAACTGACATCTTATATGGTCTCTTTGCTATTGGCCCAGATCCTGTAGCAAATCTATAAGAAACTCCACATCCCTATCTCGTGGCATTCCTGCAATTCTTCCAAACACATCCTGGATACTCACTCACAATTGGCACATCGCCTATTCTAACCCCTTAAGAGAATTTAGTATACTCCTTGCTTAAAAGTTGGTATTGAATCTGATCCTTTATTTTCTAGAGTTGTGAGTGAGACAAGATGGTTCGCACAATATCACTCCCTTGTGCTTAGTCATCCAAATTCCCAAAATGACATCCAATCCTTGGGAGTTTAGGATTATTAAGTTAACGGAAACTTATACTTCCCAAACTCTATGACTAGATCATGACATCCTGAATTCACTATCATTTCTCCACCAGAGAACTTACTTTATAGGACACCCAATAGTTTCTACCGGCTTCATTTCTTTCAACAAATTCTCTTGATATGAATGAATGAGATGCACCAAGATCAAAGAGAATAAATGTGGAATGTAATTGAGTTTGAACTTACCAAAGAATAAAGATCGCTCCCTCATAGATTTCCTCCACATTGATGTGGTTCACCTGTCCCTTTGAAAAGGGTTGGGCTTGTTGGGTCCTTCAACTTTCTTTATCCGGCATTCATTTGCATAATGCCCCATCTTCTTGAGACTTGAAGCATTCAACCCGACTTATGTCCTTTTGGACAGTGTCGGCTTCCACTTCCACTTCCATTACCACCGTGGTGGCTCTTGTATCCAGCCTTGTGGTTCTTGTACTTGTCATTGTCATGATCATGTGATGCTTGTTGTCATGACTGTGTGGTTGTGGTGCTTGTTGAATTTCCCATGCTTGTGGGATCTCGAGCTTCCACTATCGTCATAATGGGAACGTTTGTGAGACGATCCCGAGATGTGCTTGTCTGAGTGCTTTCTCTTCCTGCTTTCAACTTGCTTTCTTTTGTTCTCCAAAATAGCAGCCTTGTCACAGAGAGACTGATAAGTGGGAACATAGGCCATGCCAACCGCAGATTCAGCTCATCATTCAACCCTTCGAGGAACTTTTCCTTCCTTCTTAGCATCGCTGTCAACTTCATCCGGTGCATATCGCGCCGCATTGTTGAACTCCTCAATATATCCAGCCACGCCATGGCGCTTTAGGTTATGAAACTCTTTCTTTTCGTGACTCATCACCTGCATGATATATCGGCACTGAAGCCATCTTCAAAGATAGCCCATGTCACATCTTCTATGGAGTGGTGATCCGGAAGTTATCCCACTAAGTGGCGGCTGGTCCTTCCAAAGAAGTGTGCTCAAATCGACCTTTTCGCATCAAGATAGCCCACGCTACCAAGTCCTTGTTCACAGAGCGAGCCAATCATTGGCCACCATGGGATCAGTCGCTCCCGAGAACTTTGCTGGCCTCAATCTCAAGAACCCGGTAAGCATATCAAACCCTGGGTGGGTTGTTGTTGTTGTTATTGTTATTGTTGTTGTTGTTGGTATTGGTGTTTGTGTTGTTGTTGTTGTCGTTGTGGTTGTTTTGGTTTCGGATGAGCATCGCCATCATTTGCATCAGCTTGAGTTTGAGCTGTCATCATTTGCTGCATTTCGTGATGTTGTTGTTGTTGGGGTTAATGCACGAGGAGGCATCCGTGGTTGGTCTAATAGAGATAAGAATGAGATACCCATAGATGCTTTCATGCACAATACATCACATAAACAATCACAAAGCATGCAAATATAATGATAAAAGTTCAACAACTGTGATAACAAGTTCAGAAAGTAAAATGCACACAAATAGCAAGCCATCCACATGTCGGATGGTCAATAACAAGTTCCCAATCAACAAGTACGATAATAAATGATAAATGAGTAGTCAACTCTACTCATCGCATCAACCTCCTCCTCGACAAAGGTAAGACCTGCGTTCTCCATCGCGTCTTGTATTCCTCGACACCGTGGTCAAGGTCTCTATCTTGGTTTTGAGAGCCCTCTTCGAACGAAGCTTCTCAATCACCGCCTCACGATGCTCGAGCTCGAAGTCCTTGACTACGTTCTTCACCATGTCCCTGATCATCTTGTTCCTATCCCGGACCCGCTTTCTCCCGACTCTTGAACTTTCGTCCTAGCTCTCAAACTTCGCTTCCATCTCCTTGATTATCTCATCTTTGTCTGAAGAGCTTGTACTTCTCAAGTTTGCACCGGAGTTCGGCCATTGTTGAGCATGAAGTTGGTCCCGCTGTCCACGTGCCTAATGAGACTCCAAGTCCTGAGGTATAGATGAATCGGCTCTGTGTCCCTCGAATCGCCCTCAAAGTCGATGGACTCTCCATCCTCATCACGCTCATCAAGACGGAAGTGAGTATTCTAACTCGGGAGTGTCTCCCTAGCGTGACGTCTCTATCGGATCCTCGCATGACTACCTCAAGGCCTCTCTCCTTGTCATCATGCATGAGCTTGAAGATGATGGCCTCAGTGGTAGGCCTCTGCGCGTCCGGGATGGTTGACCTTGAAGCCCCAAAGGTCTTTCCTCTCAAACTTGGTGAGGAAAGCACCATGATGGTAGGAAGAGGGAGACCGAGCAAGTAGTAAGCTCAACAATACGAGGACCAAAGCGAAGTTCGGAACTCCTCAACAAAGGTCAAGGTAACGGAGGGCATCTATTTATAAGATAGAAAAGTTAGGACAACACAATTCAAGATAATACACAAGGCAAAACATCACATACATATCCTTGGAAATCAAAACACAAGTCATGGCACACATGGATTCATTACAATAACCAAGGTTCAACTTATTTTTAAAGGAACATTTGGAAAATAAGGTGATAAGTGGTGGTCCAACTAACGGCACGCTTACAATCCTATCTCACTAGATCTATTGGCTAACACAATGTTTCTAGAAGCAATCAATCTATCTTGCTCACATGACTCCATCACTAAGTCTATAATGTCTCCTCTTAAGGTTTGGTTGGTAGCTTCCAACTCTTGGTATGTTTCTTCTTCCTTTAGATCATTTTGGAGGTTGAGCATGCACTTAACTCTATCACCAAGTTCTTTGATGGTCTTCCAAGCTGCATCCCTTGCTGATTCAAAGAATGTAGTGTGCACCACCCAATTGGTGAACATGCAGTATCCTTTTCCTGTGGTTGCTCTTCCTTGTTTTTATACAAGTGAAGTTGCACCCACCAAGATTCCACTCCTTCGCCCATCACAGGAGACCTTGTACACAGCTGCACCTTGTATCTCTAATGCAACCATGAGTCCTTGAGAGCCTTGGGGAATTCTGCCTCACACTCCAAAGTCATTGTCATGAGTGGTCCTTTCCACGGGCTTAGTTGATGGAGTTCATTCACAAATAGATATGAGAAAGAAGATTGAAAAGTTTAGAAGAATAGACAAGGTAGAAGTTGTTGAAATTTTTCCTTATTGGTTTCCAATCCTAGGGTCATAATCCTACAGCAACATGGCTCGATACCATGTGTAAGATCCCTCCTTTGTAAAGGAAAAGGATCCTGTGATTGCAATGCTAGTCCCTCGATCAATGCTAGCATCCACAGCTTTAAGATGAAGTACACAGATACAAAGGTCATTATTACTATTCCGGTAGATAAACATAGTCTTTAGAACTCCAAGGCCGCAGGCCTAGTACAAGAGTTTGGAATAAGTAAATAAATAAAAGTCTTCATCTTCATGTGCCACAGTAAAACATGTTGAGTGTAGACTCATGACACCTAATCCTTATCGTAGTAACCTCGCAACATCACAAGTTACAGCCACGTGAGGTCAATACATTGGAATAGTATTGGCAAGTGATACCTTAGTATAATTTAGGTGGACTAGATACTACATGCAATTTGGCTAAGTGTAGCTTGGCTTGCTTTGCTCAAATAGGTTTTGCCTATTAGTTGAAAAACACAAGTTTTTCTTTGTCAAAACTTTTCTCAAGGAACCACCAATAGACATGGAGGTCCTTCACCCTTGTTCACCCACCAGTTTTACTTAGAAATTGGGATGAGGAGATTCTTGATAGCTTCCATGTCTTGCGTTGATGCTCAAGTTGTCCATTACCATGGACTTGGCTAAGTACTTAGATTTTTCCATCCGCAGAGGTTGTGCACTTTCCCACAAGCCTTGATTTCACCAAGACAGATTCCTTTCGTAAGCTTTCTCTTAGACCAAATGGACGCCCAACCTATCATCCCACTACCACCAACTGTATGGCTACAAGTTCTAGCAAAATCCTATGTGATCCGGCAGAATTTCCATATTGCCAAGTGGTCGTAGACTAGAAGCTTCTTAACACTTGGCCTCTAAAATCTCTTTGTTCCTCGTGGGTGGCTTTCCCTGCAAGTGAGATACACACAAGGTTCACTCAGTCCCTATGGCCTTGTGTAACCACTCAACACAAACCATTCCTTCCATTCCACCCAGGTGTGTTTTATTAACTTAGTTGTTTTATTAGGGTGAAAACACAAGTCCAAAGACTTAGAAATATTTTCATCATAGCATGTATATTTCCACCAACCCTTTTGTTTGCTATTAGCTAGGCTAAGCATATATATAACACTTAACTTAGAAATTCTAGCACTTTGCTACAACTACTAGGATTTCCCAACATGGGTATATAAAGCAAAATAATAACATGCAAGACTAGCAAAATATTTTCTAATGCTTAGTATAAAACATGGATAAAAAATATTCGAGGAAGTACCACTTGCCTTTGGTAGTTTGAGAGTAGCACACTCCTCACTAATCACAATCACTAGCACTAAAATCTACACAAAGAATCATAGCCACAATCACATACAAAGCATATACAATCAAAAATATATGCATGCATGCAAAATGATATGTGATGATTTTAAAACTCAACAAAGCAAGTAATAGTAATTGGTTCAATATCAGTTAAAACTTGCCAAAACAACAATTATTTAAACCCTAAATTATTTCCTAAACATTTCCATATACTCAAATTAGCCCTAAAACAAGTTTCTGCAAGTAAAATCATTTTAACAGAAGCAAAACATTAAAAACATTGCATATTTAGAAAGAGCTTGCTCTCCTGATTCCAACGGGTATAAAATTGTCAAATTCTAACGTGGGGGATCAAGAGATTATAGCCAAAACAAATTTAAATATCTAATAGATTC
>JAJUPC010000820.1:0-66123 GCA_023614405.1 Avena insularis
CGATTTAGGAATGATGGGTATTGGGAACTGCCCATGATGATGATAGAGAGGTTGGTGAGGAGACGGGGCGTGGTGAGCAGGTTCCCAAGCCAGTTCCGGCGAGCTGCCCCCTTGAAGAGGCAACAAAATTCACCCTCTTTGGTGCTCCCCCTTGATGCAAAGATTCTACTCGAGGAGGATCTCTACGGAGAATGAGGGCTTCTCCATGTGGCTGCTTGGAAGAGTGTGGGGGGAGATGTGGTTCGGCGAGGTGTGCTTCCGATGGTAGGTTTGACCCCATTAGTCGAGAGGATAAGGGAGGATTGTGGATAGAGATTGGTAGAGGGCGTTCGGTGGCGTACATACCCCTCTAGGCAATGAGCATCTTGATGCATGGTGGCAGTGGCGCTGGTGGCCGGCGAGAGCTCCTCCGGTAGTACACTTTCATCATGCGTCAAGGGATAGCGAAGACCTTAACTTTAGCGGAAAAACCACAGCGATCTTTCATCTCAATCGCGGTCCTTCTTTAGTCCCTGTGATCCAGGATAGGCAAGATGGAAATTTGGTCTTTGGGCTATTATTAGGTACGCACATGGTGTCCAGATAAAATGCAAGTTGTTGAGCCACGGCGGTCTTATTTTTTATTTGTTTTCTATTTTTTCTATTTTACATTTTCTTTTCATATTTGTATATAATCTTTAATTTGGTTTTTCTTTCTTAGAATCTATTTGTTGGATAATTGTAGTAATACTAAAATATTTGAAATATCTTTGGTGAACTTTTATTATGTAATTTTATATTTCTTTTATTTTCTCTATATGAACCACTTTTTAATAATTTGTGAAAACTTGTCTTATTTGTATTTTCTTTCCACTTTGAACCATGACTTTATTGAGGGTTTTGACATAGTAAATCAAAAAATTCTGGATGCGAACAGAAAGCCAAGATCTAATCTGGAGAATACAATCAACGAAGAGATGAATGAGATCTTCCATACCCTTGAAGAAATACATGTACAATGAAACATTCAATGAGCGTGGTTGATAATGATGCGTACTTTATGCCGTCTCCCTTTCAGCGATCCGGATCCCTCGCCCGCAAGTGGCCAGCGCCTCCGAAAGATCCTATACTGCCCTGCGTCACGGTGTGGCGTCTCCTCCTTCCTGTGGTCAAGCCAAGTGGGGTGGAGAGAATAGATTGGATCTGTGACACCCGACGGTTAACAATGGTGCTTGCTGGTGGAGAATTTCTGTGACGAGGCCCGCCTCTGTTGTATGATCGGGAGAGAAGGAAGGAGAAGCGATTGGCAGCGGGTTGCTATTTGGGGTTGGAGGAAGTGGGAGGGAGGCTAGCCCTGCCCTCACTCCTTATATGAGGGGGCTGGCCGGCCCCTATGGCCCCTCCTGCCTCCAAGCCCTAGGGCGTGACCACAAGGGGTGGAGATGGGGCAAGTTTCCCCCTTCCCTTCTAGAAGGGTTCCCTAGGGTTTTCCCCCTAGGGCTGACGAGGCCCCGGGCCTTTGGGGCCTTGTGCCCCTTTGACCCATGACGAGGCACTCCCCCTTAATTTGCCACCTTGACCCCTCGACAAGTGGGCCCATGTTGGTCCCACTCCAAAACCTTCCTACAACCTTCCGTCTGATCTGATACGAATACTCAGAAAGCGATTCCGAAATCCAAAAACTGCTTTCCTTTATATGATATATTATTCTCCAGGACCATTCCAGGAACCTCTCGTGTCACACATGTCTCATCGAGACTAGAGACAAAAAACTCATAAACCAATTATCCATTCTATCCTAAGCGTTGAGGCACGTTAAGTGTGTGACCCCTCTGAGTTCGAGAATATCAGACATGATCTTCTATCAATAATAATCTAGCAATGGGGATCTGAAACCCCATATTGACTCCACATATTCATCGATGATCATATGTCCGGATGAACCCCACGATGCCAAGTTCTAATTAATCCCATATATGTATTCCCGCCGTGATCGCGGCGATATTTTACTTGCGCGAGATTCGATCGTTGGGTATACGACATACCTAGTTCAATCTAGATTCCACAGTAAGATACTTTTACTTGTTCAAGTCAATCCGATATCACTTTGTGATTAACTCCTTAACCCGCATTATGCTTTTGCAAAGCGGTGTCCCGATATGCTCCCGATTCTCAAAGGAAATTGGGCCCTGAAGTAATATCTCTCCAGAGCTTGGGAGGACAAATTCCATCTCGATACGCCACAACCCAACAAGTACTTTCCAGATCCACACGAGGAGACACCTTTATGATCACCCTCCATAGGATGACATTTGATATTGACCTCAAAGCTTTCTTCCGATACGAGGAGTTGTATTATCTCATGTGGTCTAAAGGAATACAATATGACATACCAGGAAAAAAGCTTATAAAGATGAACCGATGACCCTGCGATCTAATTGCTGCGCTTAATTTGGGTATGTCCATCCATATCATCCATTCTCCCTAATGACATGATCTACATTATTAATCAACAACTCATGCAATCTGGATGGTTGGGAAACCTTAACCTATCATTAATCAATGAAAAGCTAGTCCATAGAGGCGTACTAGGGACACGGTGTTGTTCATAAACCACACAAGTATCAAAGTTTTCTAAGCAATACAATTCTAGCATGGAATATAAACTCCTGGAGAATAATTCCAACAGTCTCCCACTTGCACTAGAAAGTCAATAATCTAGTTTACATCTGGAAACAATCCCCTATAACACCCATGGCATTAAGTTGTTGATCATGTTTTGCTCAAGTGGAAGAGGTTTAGTCAGCGGATCTGCGACATTAGCCAGTCAAGTATGTACTTTGCCTAATCTTCAGATCTCCATCGCGCTATATAATCTCGAATTATATATGCATCTGGCGGTTGATGTGCTTGGTATTTGGATGATACTCTCTTGGTTCATAACTTAGCAGTGCTTTATGGCGCCAGTGTTAATCGCACTTTAACCATCTCGATGGGTCCAAGGCACTTGGAGGAACCACACCAAGCTTCAATGATGAAGTTCACGATCAAACTCCTTCACTTGGCAACCTTGAAGCAAGCAGCCATGTATTCCGCTTACATTTGTGAATCCCTTGATCACGCTTTGATTTGCAACTTCTCCAGACTCACAGCTCCACCATTCAAAATATAAGCGTATCACTGTAAACGATTTAGAATCCTCCACGAATTGAAGATTGTCGGCTAGGTGTCAGCGTAAGTCCTTAACCTTCTAAAGAGCAGCTCATTACCTCCATAGACCAAGAACATTTATTTAGTCCTATTTAAATACTTTAGGATGTGTTCTTTATGGCTGTCCGATGTTCTACTCCACAGATCACTTTGGTATCTGCTAAATCAAACTAAGAGCATTGGACACATGCAGTGAATACAGTACATAGCATGACATACATGACATGGGAACCTATGGCCGAGGGCATATGGCACTTTGCTCATGAGTGTCTCCTATCATTTACCGTAAATTTGGACACTAAGCCTTGCTCAATATCTTACCTAACAACATGGGCGATGAACGCTTTCTTTTGCTTTATCCATTCTGAACCTTTTCGAGAACTTTGTCTAGAGTATGTACTTTGGCTTCCACAAAGCTATTAGAAGCGTCTTTGTCTATCTCTATAGATTTTGATGCCCAATATATAAGCACTTCTCCTAGGTCTTTCATTTGAAAAAAATATTCAAATAACTCTTCAAATCGTTAAGCACACCTAATAACTCATTTTCCAATAATCAATATATGTCACATCCACATATATTACTAAAAAATGTCACCACCAGCTCCACTCACTTTCTTGCATAGATACACAAGCTTCACTAGCGATTTGGAATAAATCCAAAGCTCTTGATCATGATCAAAAGCAGAAAGGTTCCAACTTTCAGAAGATGCTTGCTTGATCCATAAATCCAGAACGGTATTGAAGTTTGCACACCTTATTAGCATCCTTAGGATACAAACCAAAACCTTGAAATTTGCATCATATCACCAACTCTTCTTCCAATGTTTCCAAAACCCCAGCAAGAGCAGCGATCTTGACATCCATCGCCATATTTCACCAATCATGAAATGCAGCAATTGCTAATAAAATCGAATGGACTTAAACATCGCTACTGAGAAAGAAAAGTCTCGCCATTAATCAACACCTTCGAACTTGTCGAAACCGCTTTTGCGACAAGCCCGGAGCTTTATACTACGGCATTAACATTATCATCACTTGCATCCAGATTTTTTCTTCTTGAAGATCATTTGCACTCAATGGCACTTCACCCAGATTAAGCTGGAGAGATTACCAAAAGTCCATACTTGGTTTTGGCTCCATGGATCCCAATTCAGTTCATGGCCTCTAGCCATTTCTCCAATGCTGGCTCTCATCATTGCCTTCCCTCATAGTTCCACGGGTTCACTTTGTTGTCTAACGGCGCAACAAAGGCGTTTAAGCAGGGGTTGCCATACCATTCGGAGTGTTAAATGACCTTGGCGATTTTCTCGAGGATTCTGATGTGCTTGTCGTTAAAGTTTCATGATCCTGGTCATTAGCTTCCTCTCTTGTTGGTGCAGGCATGCCTTTGGAACAATTTCAGGTGCTGCGCTGCCTCTCCAACTCGAGAGAAGGTTCAATAACCTAAATTCAGCTCTACCTTCCCTCCTACTCACGCCCCTGCTTTAAAGAGAAACTCCTTTTCAAGAAAGGATCCGTTCTTTGCAACAAACACTTTCCCCTTGGATGTGCTGTGGTGAAGGTATGCCCAATCATTTCCTTAGAATTATCCCTATGAAGGCGCATTTCTGCTTTGGGTTGAGCTTGTCGAGCATCAACTTCTTGACGTAAGATTCGCATCCCCAAACTTTGAAAGCGACAACTTAGGTTTAGCACCAAATCTTAGTTCATACGGTGTACGTCTCAACGCAGTTTAGCTGGTGCCCTATTTAAAGTAGAATCGCGAGTTTCTAATGCATAACCCTTGAAATGATAACTTGGCAAATCACGTAAGGGAACATCATTGATGGCTTTCCATATCATCTAATAGAGATTCGAATTAAAACGTTCGGAGGACACCATCGCTATGACGTGGTGACTAGAATTAGGCGTGAGTTCTTGAAAGCGATTCCGCTTGCTTCAAAGATGCGCATTGAGAAAATCCATAACTCCAATATTCACCTCCACGATCGAGGATCATAGAAATTTAATTTTCTTTTACGGTACTTGATGGTTTTTCCACGCCGTTTCTGAAATTCTTTGAACTTTTCAGACGTTTCAGATTTATGTTTCATTAAATGAAATATACCCATATCTACTTAAGTCATCCGAGTAAAAAGTGAGAAAATAGCGATATCCACGATGCGTCGAAACACTCATTGGTCCGCATACAGCCGGTATGTATGATTTCCTTTAATAAGTCCGTTGCCTACGCTCCATTATGCTTAGGAGGAAGCAGGGGTTTTGATCATCTTGCCCATGAAGGCCACGGCTCGCACTTATCAAATGATTCCACAAAATCAAGAGACTCTGAAAAATCTAAAATAGAGAGAATGGAGTTTCTTCATCCTGTTTTACACCAATATGACCCTGAGCGGCGGTGATTACCACAAATAAGTTGGATTATCACTATACTACTTTGCATCTCTTAGCCTCAATATTGTAGTGGATGTCTGCGTTTCATTGCTTTCAAGATTAGGAAGAAATAAACCATTCACAATTTTGAGGTAGCCATGACCGCAAAAGATGGTTATTCTATATAAATAGAACAACACATTATTCTCCGATTTGAAATGAATAACGTCTTGCAATAAACACGATCAGAATGTGATGTTCATGCTCAGCATTCACATAACCTTGCTGCCAGTAAGGTTTAAACTAATCTACCTGAAGGTAAAACTAAGGAGAAGCGTGCTTTGTGCCATCACATCAACTTTTGATCCATTATGCCAGCCGCGTAAATCACCTCATCCACCTTGCTAATATGCGTCTATTCCATAAAGCTCCTGTTTTGAGTTACTGAAATATTATGGCTTGAACCCGTTATCAAATGCCCGAGGCACTACAGCAGCGTAGTAAGGAGTAAAACATCAATAACATGTATATCAAATATGCACCTTTAATGGTGCCACGAGCCTTCTTGTCCGCTAAGTACTTCCCCGAAGACGATTTAACTTCCTTCAAGTGACCCTTGTCCTTGCAATAGAAGCACTCATTGTAAAAGTCTTAGGTCAGGACTTGAAGCTTCTTCGATCAGCGAGGGGAACTAGCGGCGCTTACCCGGCTACCTTTCTTGAAAGGATTTGTTTGCACCCTTACGCTTTCTTAAAGCTAGGGGTCTTGTTGACCATCAACACATGATTGTGCTTTCTTGATATCCACCTCCGCAGCTTTCGAAAGCAGCGAAAGAAGCTTTCGATGATACGTATCATTGGAATCAATTTGATTGTGAGTTAACTTCTAAAACAACTTTCTTGGTAAAATAAAAGCTATTACATAGGCGTATAAAGAAGTTGATACCATGGAGTCATACACAATTATAAAGGAACCAACCTATATGGCTCCTGCCGCGGTTGGTGAACTCATCATTTTGTGCCGAAGTGGTAAAATATTTACAAAACATGATCATTGCATACATCATACACATCCGTCTTGGGCCATACCATATCACAAAACACTCTGCAAAAAACAAGTTAGAGCGCATCTACTTTGTTGTTTGCATATTTTATGTAACCTTAGGGAGTAACAAACTAAGAATGATTCTTACCTACGGAAGAAAGCCACAAGCGGTGATATTATGATTTGCTAACATCCGATTGTATAATCCATTGAACTACTATGAGTAGAGCGGCATCCACCGGCCGCATATGTGGAACAAGCCACCGTCAAGTCGCGAGGCGGTCTCGCGCGAACTAGGTCGTAAAGATTAGCCTAGTTAACGCTTCGATCTCACTGTATGTGTTGCCATAAAGAGATACACAACAAGGGCTTGCAACAGAAAACATCAACGCCGCAACAAGCATGTTGCGTTCTACTAAATGAAACTTTCCATCTATGCATAGATCTAGCTACGATACTGCACGAAGGGTTTTACGTAGCATAGTAAATCAAAAAAATTCTACGGATGCGAACAAGAAAGCCAAGATCTAATCTAGGAGATGCAATCAATAGAGAGATAGATGACATCTTCATACCCTTGAAAGAAATGCTTACATTGAAGCGTTCAGCCGGAGCATTGGTTGATGTAATCGTACTGCCCGTATCCTCGCCATGATCCGATCCAGATCCGATCCTACAGCATGAAGTGGCGGAGCCTCCAGGAAGATACTGCGACCGCCGTCACGATTGTCATGACGTCTCCTCCTTCCTTGAATCCAGAAAGTGGGGTGGAGAGACAGATTAGATATGCAACCACGGCCAGTGGTGCTTATGGTAGAAAATTTCTGTACTTGAGGAGGGAGCCCTTCTGTTGCGATGCGGAGAGAGAGAGAGAGAGAGAGAGAGAGGAAGGGCGGCACTTGGCCGGCTAAGGCTGGAGAAGTGGGAGGGAGGCCTCGCCCACCTTGCCCTCTCCTTATATGTGGAAGTCCTGGCCGGCCCCCTGGCCCCTCCTCCAAGCCCCCTAGGCGGCGGCCAAGGAGTGGAGTGAAGGCAAGTTTCCCCTTCCTTCTAGAAGGGTTCCCTAGGATTTCCCCTCGGGCTGGCCGGCTGGGCGCTTTGGGGGCCTTGTGCCCTGGCCCCAAAGCGGCGAGAACTCCACCAGGCCCACGTAGCCCTCAAATGAGTGGGCCCGCATGTTGAATCCGGCTCCAGGAACCTTCTAGAACCTTTTCGATACAATGCAGAATACTTTACTGAAGCTTGATTTGGAAATCCAAAAACTGCTTTTCTTTATATGAATCTTATTCTTGGGACCATTCAAAGGAATCTCTCTAAATGATGTCACGGATCTCTGTCCAAGACTCCGAACAGAAAACTTATAAACCAATTATCCATTCCTATCCTAGCGTCGAAGGCTGCGTTAGGGGTGTGTTGACCCTCACGGGTTCCAAGAATATCTGTCACGGACATGATCTTCTATCAATAATCAACTTGATGAGGATCTGAAACCCATATTGACTCCACATATTCATCGATGATCATATCGGATGAACCACGATCTGAGGATTCAATTAATCCCATATATGTATTCCCCATACGTCACAGCGATATTTTTACTTTTTGAGAGATTCGATCGTTGGTATCGACATACCTAGTTCAATCTCAGCTCCACGACAATGAAGTACTTTACTGCGTTCCGTAATCCTATATCGCTGTGATTAACTCCTTAATCATCCATCACTAATATTTCTTCATCAGAATGTATGTATGTATCCAACTATCTCTTTCTCCAAAGCTTACTATCCTTTAAGATGAATAACACTCCTTCCATAACCCTATGCTAAACTAAGCTTTAATTGAATAATAATAAATATCACTACATTTACTTTTACTCCAATAACTCACACTCCAAGCCTACATTGCTATTTATGTGGCTTGCATAATGACTTCTCTAGGATAACTTATCTATACTTAAAAGATTTTAATCATGTTACACACCAATATCACTTATACTTGATATAGAAAGTACCCAATCTTGGTGAGAGCAAGATTTACTGATCATTTTAAATCCCTTTAATCATTTATAGCTTAGGTTTCCAATTGGCTAATCAAGACTTTTATCAATACAACCTTACTATTGTGATGGAATTATCTTCTTAGTATCTTTAATTGGATTAAAGGTTGTTATTCATGGTACTATGCCTTTTTAAAAGATTTAAGTAGATGCTATGATAAAGATCAAGAAGTAGCCGAGATCAAGTATTGATAGTTAAAGAATTTGTGTGAATCAATGGTTGATTAATCAACATTGATGAGCAGGTAGATATCTAAGATGAAGTTTCATAAAAATTGATATGGAAAGAAAGTTATATAAGTGAATGATCTTGACTTAGTCTCTTTCCAACTCAAACTCATTAAAGGTTAAAGTTAAGAAATATTACTATATTACTCATAGTAAGAATGATAAGAATAGATAGGTCGAGAGTTAGTCATTACATTTAGATTCTTTATTATAATCGTAACTTGGCATTTATGAGTTGTTGGGTTGAATCTTATGATGGGATCCCTTAAGGATCAGAGATTACTTATTTAAGCAGTAATTAAAGGTAACATTTATTATGTCTGATCTACCCTTAGATCGTCATATTTTTTCCCAAATAAGGTTTTTATGAGGTCATGCTCGAAACTTATCACGATTCAACCCTTTGGCGGAGCTTAGTTGAGACCAAAGCTGAACCGTAGCCCGTAGCTTTTTGCACAATTCCTTTTACTACTAAGCATTAGAGGCCAGCCAGAAACGCCTCAGTCCGTCTCTCTTATGCTGTCTACATTGGCTTTCATTTGTCCATGGTCGTTCTCTCCTGGGGATAGACAGGCTAGACAGAGCGAATCCATGAAGGCGCTAAGTTTAGAAATGGGAAGGAGAAACTGGCCAATCGAGAACAGGAGGTGGAGCATCCGGGGGTACGCACATGACCCGTGAAACCGCGAGCTGCTGCCGGAGGTCCAACGACCCGGCAAGCTACAGCCTCAGGCTATCTGAATTAGGCCGATCCTCTTCGATTTTCCATTAATTACTCTCTCCGATCTTGAATTGATTCGATTTATTGCTTTTCAAACTTATCTATACAAATAAGTATTCTAGTATATAGATACATTCTTATTTGCAAAAAAGTATATAGATACATTCTAATTTAGGCAAATCCAAATCAATTATTTATAAACAAAGTTATATAAATCTAAGTCAAATAATATAAATTACGGAAAGTACTTTTCTTTCTCGAAATTCGAGACGAGCGCGACCATCAATAAACCATCCAAGCTGGGAGTACTGTGATAGCGAGCAGCGGGTGCCACTTGTTAGAGCTAACCATAGTAGTACTTTGTTTAAAGACATACCATTTTTGTTTTGAACATTCAACCTCTCTTACAGTCAAATTAAAATTGACTTGATTTGTTAAATATGGATATCTAACATTAAATATATCAAATACATAAATATCTAAATAAATTCAATCAATTAATTTGGATCAGGAAATATGTGATACACAAATTGCAATCTTTTGTGCTTTTATTTTAGTTTGGCCGCCCAAGATTTTCTTTGAAGCTCATCACTGCAATCGACTTGATGATCTACTACAATTCCATCAAGTTGAGAGAAGCTCAATCACTTGACAAGTTTTGTTCAAAAGCTAAAACAACAGAATTTCATTACTGGACTTAGCACACTTCTGACGGTATTCTCAAAAAATCGCTCTGTATGATCCTTCTCCGTGAAAAGTAGATACTGAATGCGATGTAATCTCATCTCAGTCCACTTCTTCGTTATGCTGATCTCTAGGTCCCGCCATACTGGATTCCAGCATCGTAATAGTAATAGTATGGTCGGTGTCCGAGCTATGGATCAAGATCATATTTAGTCATCCACAGAAAACACATTTCTTACAACCATTCCATTTTCTCTTAGCTAAATTATCTTTTATAGAGTAAAACCTTTTTTAAAGAAACCACATAAAAATCTTAATTTTAGTGGTACCTTCAGATTTCCATAAAGTCTGTGAGAGAAAGGTAGTCACATTCAACAAATTTTATACATTGATTTGAAATCAATTTTCCATTTAAAATAGTAATGTTAGCTCGAGAGGCTAACTCCATCAAAACGTGAACTAAATGTAACCATCTATCCTATATATTTCTTGTTACTTGATCTCGAGGCTTCGATATTTAGAGGGTGTGTTAGCTAAAAACTTGTCTGACTGAAATATTTTAGCGCACAAAGTTATTGAAGAGAGGATTATTGTTGTGCCCGATTGGCATATATCACCTAGCCAACTATCCTCCTAGGCAGGGTTCTCAACCCGTTCCCAACAACAAAAGATCCTTTTTAGAAAAATTCATCCTTGATTCTCATGACTCTTTCCTTATACGTGTTCCCTTATACCGGCCCAGGTACTAGCATCCTTAATTGATGTCGAAGTTTACCTTCTCCAAAAGTAACGCTTTTAAGAAGAGACATCGATACAAATATAAATGACTCGATCATAGATCACCAGGTTTTAGCCTAGAAAGTTCGTTTATAAAACAATGTCTTCAACAAGTCATTGTCAAACATAATCAATGAGCTAGACCTTGGATTTTCACCTTTGAGTAAAGACTTTAAGCTTCTCTTGTTATATAAGCCTCCACTTCTGACGCGCTGCTCCAAAATCCGCGAATCGCAATAATTCTTCATCGCCACAAGAACTCAAATCATCATTGATAATCAAAATAGATATTGGATTTCATGACATTTCTTTGCCAGGCGGCTTCACCATGGAGCGAAAGCGTTCCCCATGATAATAACGACCAATGAGCTTTACAGCGCTCCCTATAAAACAAAGCAGTCGGGAAAAACAGCCTTAATGCGCATCAAAGAATTCCACCCGATCCGGCCAATCTTCAGCATGAATCTCCCTAGTAGCAAAATTTGCCCAGCGGAGCCTTCCGGAATACGACCACGCTTACCCAAATAGATAGGGGCGAGGCATCGGAATAGCATCATCTTGGCGTGAAGTTGGAACCTTGGGAGTAGCCACTTTTATTCAAGCGAGCTAATAGCCTCACACCACCGATGGCACCACAATTGGATCGCTGCTCCGAAGAACCTCACGAGACCAACATCAAGGAAGAAAACTGACGAACATGGGCGAGTCTTCCGGATCCGACCAGAAGATAAAGCGCATTGAAGAGGCCCGCCAGTCAGCGCACCACTAAGAAGACTTCCACCACCACCGTGTTCCACATGCGCTGTCCCGATGGCGGCCACGCCTCGCCGCGTGAACCATCCGGAGCTCACCGCCCTCACCCCCCCATCTTTGATAGGCTAGGCGTGGCACGCCACTGCCCGGCGGCAGCGACCATGGGAAGTAGATCAGCGGCGGCTCGCTAAGGTGGGGAAGGGTCGCAAAGTCGCCCACGTGAGGCGACCGGGAGGGAGGGAAAGGAGGGAGGAAGGCCGAGGCTGATGGTGGCGCTGCTAGCTACCGCTGCCATGGCCGCCGCCGTACGCCGACAACATAACGTCGCCCGATTGGATAATGGGATACATACACGTACTGATGCGTACATATCTAATTGGTTGATATGGATGCGTACTGCGAGGAGGATTTCCCAAAGCCCTGAATTCTTCAACCTTAGTAGTATATATGTGTTCTGCATTACTTCCAAGAGGAAGATAAATTCCCTTTATCGGTGACACTTATTCAGCTACTGCCCCAGCAACAACGCCTTGGCTGGTCAGGGTCAGACAAATCACCACATGAAGAAGGCACTCCTCCTGGATGAAAGCCGAGTCAAAAGTTTTGTGCATTGAAAGCAATTAGTTCATAGTAAAAAAATACAAATTGGTCTCATTTCCTTTACTTTTTTCATTGGATGGGTTGTCAATAAGGATATGCGATGAGTTGTTTCCTTAATGTTGTTTTTCGTTTCTGGCATGTGGTATTTGGATAGCTACGAGAATTACTTAGCACTAACCTTGTGATCAAGGCTTAGGGCACAGAGCGACCTGATAGTACTCTTCATAGCCAATTCTTCTGTCTAGAAAACTATGTAAGAAAAATTACTGGCAGCAAAGAGGAATAAGTATTGTTCATTGACCGTACCATTTGAATATACAGAAATCTATCTACCATTGGCTGGAATACTATAATGTGATTTCTACAATAAATAAATTTAAAGATATATATGTGGATAAAATTTAACGATGTGTCTAGTATTTATCTTTATTGGCAGAATCAACATACATTCTCTACGTGGCTGGATTTGAGTCCTTGTGACCAGATAATATCATCCAACGATACACAGGTCACATATTGTCGGCTTGGCGTTGACATGGACATATATATAATACCATTTAGAAAGTGTTGATCCGTTTAGATTATGTTAATTTCTTAACATAAACATAGATATATAGTATTTTCCATAAACATAAACATATAGATATATTGTATTTTAGTATTTTCTGTTTGTTTATTTTATTATTCCTTAATATTAATATCACACTATTTTGGAAAAATATTATGTTTGAATTTCATTAGTTAATACTTCCTTAATATATTTTTTTGCCAAAATATTTACTTCATCAGCTAAATAATACTCCCATATTTTTATCTAACACAAAAATAGAAAGTGCACCATGCCCAAATATTGCCTTCAATTTTAAAATAACTAAAAATCCCATTATTTTATCCATATTCCTGCTTTCTCCTTCATGGCGAGGAAGGATAGGTCAATCTTCCAGAATATAGATCCGTCTACCCAAATTCAGTAGTATAGATCCTGATGCTCCAAAGTTGAATAAAACACATGATGCCACACATGGGCACATAAACCATGAGTCACATACTTGCCATGAAAGTTTGGCTCCAATCTTCGTCGATAGTCGATGCCTTGTCACTGAAGTTTGGGACTTATTACGATCTCAGTTGATCAACATCCTTCTTTTAAGATTATGATCAACATCCTTAAATCTTGTAAGTGCCCTTCCTCTTTCATAAGTGCTTCTTGTTGTCCGGCAAAAACATAGTTGCGATTCGTTAAGTCTGGTGGAGCCTCGGTCTTGTAATGCCATTAAACATATGATTAATTTTTCATTGACCCGGTTTATTTTCTGAAATCTTTCTACCATATCACCAAGATCTTTCTAGAATTGCATTATTTAATTTAGTACAAAATAAGGCACTCCAGATAGGTGAAACTAAAGCAAAATATCATAAGAAAGCAGAAATTAAAGAGAAAATAAGAAGAGATCTCTCGATATAAAATCTAAAAATAGTGTAGAAAAATTTTAAGTATATTTTCCTAAACATAAACATATAGATTTTGAGCAAAAGTGAAAAGTGTATAGTAAAGATGAATCAGACTCGAACTAATTTGTAAAATGGTGCTTCTAAAATATATACGTGTGCGCATACACAAGTTTGATAAGCAATTGGTTCCCTGTACGCGCGTAAATCCAGCGTGTGAGTCTGATGTTTGGAACTGAAAACCTGCTGGTCTCCACTTACCAAAACTAGCTTCTAATTAAAACTTGGACTGAAACTACAATAAGAACTGACACTACTTGGACATAGTTCGTTTAGTTGCCTAATCGTGTACCTCCGTCATCCTCCACACAGCAGTGCCTCCATTGGTTCTCTCAGTTCTGAAATTCTCTCTGAGAAATTGCAGCACTTTGGGATAGCCATGACTCCGTGCGAGATCTAAGCGAGTTTGGCGCGGAGAGCACATTCGGGCAGGATTCAGACAGAGGTAGTCGAGGGCCGCTTGCAAACTCGGGGATGGGGCAAACCAGTCTCGACTCATCATGCCGCCTGAAATTAGAGACGGAGCAAGGTCGGGGCAGTTAGGGTTGGAGCGAACCAGCGATTCGTCATGCACTGCGAGCCAATTTCGCTGTTGAGCAGCGCCTGCACATTTTTGACAGGCTATGGCGACTGCCGAGTGCCGGAATCAGATTGGAGACAGGACCGCGAGGTCACGCCGGCAACCGCATGATCACGGAAGCGTGCGGATACCTCTCCTCGCCGCCACTGTCATCAGCGTGTCCCCGCCCCCTCTTCACCACCTGCTGCGCTGGTTGGTTTAGACAGCCATGGACACGACCCCGAGTCGCGCCGCCGACTGTAGTCTACAGCAGCCGGCAGCGTGTGGATACCACCTCTCCTCGCCGCCAACGGCATAGGGGACGTGTCCCTCATCCCCTGCTTCACCACCCGTGCGTGGACCCGACCCGAGGTCGCGCCGCCCGGCCATGGTCACGGCGGCCCGCCATCAGCAGCGCCCAGCATGGATCATCTCCCTCGCCACCCCGTCATCGGCGTGTTCCTGCTTCTGATCTACCGCAGCGCCAACTGGGCGGCGACAGATCGGTGTGGCGAGGGGAGCCATAGGAAGCAAGGAAGATCAGTGTCTGCTCTTTTATCGGAACGGTGCAAACAGGTTTAGACTTAGCGGTGGCAGTGGCTGTTATTTGGTCAAACTGCCAGGGCAAAACAGTCCAGTAAAAATCAGAACCAAATTTGTTGACGGACTGTATATATCATATCTCTTAATTTCTGTGCAGGTAGGATTCATTAGTACCTCTTATTTTCGTTTCATTTTTTCTGAACGGTTTTTGTACACCGTGGATTCGAGGCAAGCTGTGTACAAAGTCTGCCACCGCAAAGTCAAAAGCGGTTCCGGAGTTCAAAAAAGCGGGTGGTTTCTACGCGCCGATATCGTTCCCTACGCTCGCCCCAAATCCGATTCGAAGCGACCGCGAGACTCGCCTAATTACGCCTAGACCGCTACATGAGGCTTGGCAGGGAACTATTTCCCATTGGCAGAGGATGGGAGAGGGTGGCAATGCACGGCCGGCCGTGGTAACCCTGGCGTTAATCTCGGTAGAGGACCGTGAAGTCAAATCGCTCGCGGTGCTCTGAAATCGGTACTCGAGCAATGGGCGTCGCCCGTACATCGATCCCGAGCGTACCACTTTCCGTCTTACGCTTCATCTGCCTTTCTGAAATCCCGATTGCCTCGAGCTCACGCCTTTACCTGCTTAATAGCGCTTGGCGGCGCCCCCTCGAAGCTTCGTTCTTCGATCTATTCGGCGCCGTCCGGCCGCCGTGTGATTGGATCGTCGGCCTCTTGGTCTCAGCTTGAGGATTGGATGCGCGGCGATGGGTAGGCGTCAAATCCATGTTCCATGTACCTGGCTGAAGCTGACATGACCTCCTGGATCTCGATGGTGAGTACGCCTGGCGGAAGCTTCCTGCTTGGCATTGCCTGCCCGCTTCTAATCTGGCGTCCCGAGTGCGTCATAAAGTAGGCGCCATCCGGTAATTGTGAAGCGAATCCCCTATAGCGCGCCTCGACTTTGCACGAAAAACTGTAGGCAACATCGGAAGCATCGGCCAGACGGTGTTTTGCTTACAGGCAGGAAAGTCTTGGCGAAGCTTATCGGGCGCCGATACTTTATGAGATGGGAGGATTCGATGCGTCTCGGGACATAAATTCAGTCTGCGAGGCACCATTTATTTTCGACTCAGGTCTTAGTGCCTTAGGAGCTACTACGTGTTAGAAATGTACCGCACATGCGATATAGAAATTAGTGAGGCTTTAGCTTGCAATGACCGGTTGCATCTCTATCAATTGAATTTTTATTCCACGTCTTTGTTATTGTCAATGACCAAACGGATATGAATCGATCACAGGGAGGAAAATCAGGATCTTAGGCTGTAAAAAGATTCGTCCCCATGTCTGATCTTGGGTGTGAAGAAGTTCATCCGCGTTGTTTTATCAGCATACGTTAGAAGTTTTGTCTTCCATGTTCAAGCTCAGGTGGAGTTAGGGACAGATGGCTAATGAAAATATCCATGGTTTCACCTATGTTTTCAATGAGTTGTGGTTGCCATGAGTTTAGTTCATGATAATTGCCTAATATATCTCTTCTCTATCACAAAAAACTTTGCGTACTAAAGCAAATTTGATCGATGAAGATGTACCCGGACTTGAAGCCACTTAGATTGCTTATCCTCTTTTGTTTATTTTAATTATTATTCATGTCAACCATCTCACATACAAAGTCAAGAAAATATTGAGTTCAACTTCAAATTTAGCTACTCATGTGGACGTCATATGCACTAAGATAATGGAAGCCATACAAGTAGTGAAGCGAGAGCCGTTCGGGAGCTAGATTCAGTTTACCATCTGAAGATCTTAACACATCCAGTGGATGTCTAGAACTTTGAATATGTCAAGCGACTAAAAAAGAAGCGGTAGGCTTGTTATTGTTTTGATTATTTCTTGCAATCGCCTTAATGCTGGTTAAGAATCATTCAAGGTATTACGGTAAAGGGATCTGCATGAGGCGATCTTATGCTTGGTTACACTTTATCTTAATTCTCAGACTATTCTTTCTCAAATTTGCAATGCGGTAGAACCGTTGCAAGCGCCATGGAAAATGGTTTGGCCAGTTTGAAGGGTGGATTGCGATGGTTGGTGGACTTCGACGACAACGGTCCTCTCTGACAAAACAAAAGGTATAAATTAGCTACGTGTTCATGGTGGCAATTGATTGTTTACCTAATTGTTTAAAGTAGCAACCTTGCTGGGCGTTAATTAGTATATATATATATATATATATATATATATATATATATATATATATATATATATATATTACTATATAATTTACGTTGAGAATTGGTTTTACTCACCCCAGTTTTCGTCCGTCCTGCTTCTTTGTTTGCCTTGTCCTCCGCTCCGGTTCGAGTCGGTCTCTACTTCTCCCAGAGCCTTTAAATATGATGAAATCGATGAAATTAACAATCGAAATCGAAGGTGCTCCAGCAATCGAATCAAGCGCTCCAACAAACAGACACGACGCCGTTCTGCATCGCCCACGGCCGATGGCGCTGCCTCAAATTCTTTGCATCACGTGCCAGCACCGTCGTCCCCATCCCCTGCATCGTCCGTACCTTGGCCGCAGTAGGAGGTGCTGGGGGAAGATGGTTGACAGATTGGAAACAACAGCAATGATAGACAGGAGGCTCATCCCGGTGGGCTGCTGGCCACGCATCTGAGGGAGCAGGCGGGAGGAAGCGACCAGTGGTGGAAAAGAGCGTCATCGGCGTCAGGGGTTGGCTGCAGCGTCGCTGGGAAGGGAGAAGGTGACGGCGGCATACTGGGAAACTGACGGACGACCTATTGGCTGGGCCCGATCTCGAGCTGCGGTTAGAGAAGGAATTGGGTGTCAGCTATTTGGCTGCGGAAGGACAGAGGAAAGGAAGCTGTTAACTGAATTTTCCTTTCTTATACTTAATTTAGGGGCAGCTGTTAACTGAATTTACTGCTGATTACCGCTGATTCCGGCCGCGCCTGTTATCAGTGCACGGACTCACCAGCAAAAATTACGGAACCATGTTAGCTGAATCGATTTTGCTGCTGATTCAATGTCGTACGGAACAATACTTAAACAACTAACTTCATCCATGGCAGATTCATTTTTTTTGGGACGTTAACGACTAGCTACTACATACAGCTGCCAATACAGCTAGCTTTTCTCGATGTCTTCAGCTGGTAAGTGACATAGCAAGCCAATGCGAGCAGAGGAGGAAGAGGAGCGCAAGAATACATCATATCCTAAAAAACTCATTGATTTGATTAACTATCTCCAAGGAATTCAACTTCACGCTATTGCTCTTTACATTACCCAAATCTTGCCTTTATTTATTCGATTTCATGTAGGAAAAAAAGAACGCTGCTGACATAATATCAATAATTTTAATACTAATATATACAATAGAAAATATATTTAATAATACCTGCGTTTGCGTCAAAATGCAGTTAGTTTTTAAAAATTAAAATCCACAGTCTCATTAGAATACAGATCAGGACATTAAAGACCTCGTTACGTTTTGTGGGGGAACAAAACCGAAGACATAGGACCGATCTACAGCTTGACTTAGGTTGATACCGTATATACCATCACCAAATCCATGTTTGACCGATCCCTCTAACCCCTTCAAAACAAACTTGTTCATTTAAGCAACCCCCTAAATCGTTGAGGTGCGATGTAAGCTTACGCGTTCACTTTGCTTTAAAGGTCTCTAGCGTCTTCAAATACGTTCCAAGGGTCAATTATCGTTATTTATTTCAAACCAAAATTGGGTAAATGAATTGATTGGCTGGGAAAAAAATACGATGCAAGGGATAAATGAAAACCTCATATTTGCCTGGGCTAGAATTTTTTTGCCTCGATGGGTTGAGCGACACGTCGGATTGAACCGCATAATCAAGTCAATCCGTAATGTATTCTAGAGCCCTAAACCAATGAGGAGCTAAAGATGCAAGTTTATATAGTTGAAAATGATGTTCTTATTTGTGTAATTAAAAATCCATTGGCAACACACCGGCACTCTTGCTGAGTCTATACCTAATAATCTACTACTACTAGTTGAATGTCCGATGCGTTGCGGATTTTCAAATATTATTTTCAATACACATGTAAATATTTCTATATATATTTTATGACAATATTATATAGTTAAAGGAAAGAAAGCTCATTTGATTTTAGATTACTCAAATGTGGACAATGCTATGATCATCACTTTTGTGTGTCTCTCTCGGTCACATATGTCGTACTTGCTACGGATGAAAACCCTACCAAAACCCCGACCAAACCGAACATAGAAAAATGAACAAAACAGGTAACATGTTTCCTTTCCGTTACGCAAGAATTCATTCACTAAAATATACAAAATTAAATAAGTTTTTTTTTAAAGCAAAAATATGAGAGTTAGGAACGTAGAGTTTGCGACTTTTTTACTTGTATAGGTTGGCTGAACATCGTATAGCTTTTTTACACAACTTATAAAAACTGAAGAGTTTTCGAAGAAGAAAAATGAGCAAAGGTTTGAACACCATCGTCTCAGCTTTGGATCCATATTGCTTATAAACAGAATTATTGCCAAGCTGCGCAAGGTGGATAAAGACCGGTCTTGGAGACAGACATCACCGGTGTTGTTGCCCAAAGTTTCTCAAGTGGATCAGAGACCGGTCTTTCCATGGTCCGTTGGTCGTAGAGGAAATAAAACTCTACTTAGTAGTTTTCGGCAATGTTTTGCGAATGAACTGGCACACTTGTTTGAAGTTATGCTGCGAGAATAAACTTGTAAGACGTGGTTTCGGTAGGGTGCAACTTTGATATCAGGAGAACCAACATCTATTGAGATTCTACTACTCCTCCGAGCCCATATTAGTTGAGCACTGGATTTACTCAAAATTTAGATAAAAACTATATATTAAATAGTGTAATTCATCTAAATTTAGGCGAATCCAAGTCAACTAATAGATCAGAAGAAATACAATTATCTCCGCTGCTATTTATCTCAAAAATTGTTTCAACACATCCAGCTCACTATCCTCTCGAATCAGCCTTTAAGCCCAGCTACTATATTAATATAGCAACTTATTGCCATTTGAGACAGCTGTTGGGCAAGATAGCTGGCAATAAAAAAAAGAAAACAAGACAGACTTAATAGTGGCTCGGCGCAAATGACAGGGAATGACCCATAACGCTAGCCTTAGGAGAGAGAGATTCAACATGACTTGCTGCTAAGCATCCGGAATTATCACTGTTACCAAGCAAGCGGCACATCCAGAAGGAAAGCGGCGACCTGCGTTGTTCTTCCTTGGACTGAAAGTTCTGGGTTTCCCTCGAAATGGGCAAACTCTGAGGGTAGGAAGGAGAGATACTCACGGCCCTTGAGAAGGTCGGCGACACCCGCCATGGCGTCCCTGCGTGTCGGTGTCACGGGCGACAAGGATTTCTTCAGATCTCTCAAAAATCCACACCCCAGACCGCTTACGTGTAGGCTCCGCCCCCAGCTCAGCCCCACCTACAGCGCTCTGGCGGTCTTGCGAATTAACCCGCCCGTCAAACCGTATTGCCGTTGTGGTAGCGCATTCGATAAAGAAGAAACGGTGAGGTCGATGATACAGTAACCTGGTGGGAGGAACTACCTCCACGGCGCTTCTAGAGGCGGTGAAGCCAGGATCTCTGACAACATACGCTGTAGGAAAACCCAGACCACCCTGGCCGGCCGAGCCTAAATGGACCCGTAAAGCCACCGCCTTGACCCCTAGTGCTAGTCGCTACTCCTCCGTCCTCAGCGGATCTGCATCACCGCAGATCCATGTCAAAGAACAGCGCCATCCTTCCACCATGCTCACACGGGCCCAGCCGGTTGTGGTCGGTCGAGGGAGCCACCCTAGGCCTTCCCTAGTCACCCTTTGGCGAGCAAATCTGGGACATAGTGCAGTGCAGTACGTTAGCAAAGAGGCCAGGCCTTGGATACCCGACAGCAAGCCACGACACCTGCAGCCTGCCGGCCAAGCCAGTGTGGGACCCTCGAGACCACGGCGGGGTGCGACCAATAACAACCAGCATTGGGCCCTTTGGCCAGGTGACCCCACGACCACACACGGAGCCGGGGTGGACCTAGCCTCCCTCGAGACCCAGAGCGTGGCCTTAGAAGCCATGGCTCAAATCGGGCCAGGTCAGACCCGCTTGTTTGGCCCGAGATCTAGTAGAGCAAACTAGGCCCAGAGGAGACCCTTCCCTTCCCTTTCCCTCCCGCCGCGGCGGCGTGGTGCCCGAGCCAAAGCCAGCGTAGCAGCCAGTGAGCTGGTCTTCCTCTACACGGCGCTAGGGAACAAGAGGCGGGCGTCTCGTGACTCTGACATCTGCAGTGAACCCGTGAGGCCGGCAAGGCCTATCCTGACAGTGGCAGTGGTGTCGGCGCCTCCCGTGGCTAAGTGGCTGACGGGTGATGGTGCTTCTGTTCTGCTTGCAGCCCGAGGCGGAGGACAAGCTCATCTGGATCTCGGCCCGGCGGTTGACCTGCGATGGCCCAGGCGACCTGGGTGCGCGGCCCAATGATTCCCCTTGGACTCCTGGACGCCTGGCCAGGGAGACGGTCGGAGGTCCAAGGCAGTGGCTGGAGACTCACACTATCACACCACCACATGAATTGAGAAATTTTTTTTTTAACAACTCTCTCGTCGTCTAGCACAAATAGACATGTAAAACACATACATGACAACTAAAAATTCAAAGATAACTTTGTTAACCCAGATTTTCGTGATCACAACTGTAACGTAATCATAACTGGAGTCGTAACACATAATCAGAAAATCTATAAGTAATAAGAGTACACTGATGAAAATGTTAATTGCGCACTACTAAACGAATTAGAGAAAGAGTGGTTGTTAGTTTAAAATCACTGGGTACCACCATGGAATAATTCATCACAGATGGTGGAGAGCTGAAAATCCCTAAACAATTTTTACAAAGCATCTGTGCACTGTGCACCACACGCATCAAGAACATGCTAAAATATTCTGAAGAAATCAGCAGATCATGAAAAAAGGCAGCAGGTGTCAAACTGAATGCATAACTTACACTGCACATACCCACGGACGAGGGCTTCTTCATTGTCGCGAAAGCTTGCATGCAGATTTCCCAGCGCCTCCCGCCATAACGCGCATCCCCGGACATCGTCTACGGCGGGCAGAAATGCATAGACGCTGGGATCTTTCATCATCACTAAGGGTTGGTCTTCCTTACGTCCCAAATCCCAGGCAATTTCTTCACTTTGGGGAGATGAGATGAGAGGCGGTCTTGATTGAGGTTGGGATGGCGCCTTGTACAGTGGTTAGAGCCTTTTGCCCAGTGAGGCAGCCTTGATGAAAGCATACGTGGGAAGCTTGACGGCGCAGCAGGGCAACAAGTTCGTTAAAAATCACTGCTTGCATCGATGTCGTCTACGGTATTTATAGGGGACCAAATCCGATCTGAGGATTTTACCAGCATCTCTTTGTCGTTAATGGTGGCTCTGGCGTACGCGATTCCGATGGAAGGAGTCACCAATGTATGACGGCCGAACCTCGTGGCGGCCTCACACTAAATGGCGGCGCACCCTCGGCGCGTCTGCATGCGTGAGGCCAGGTTGGCTTCAGTTCAAGTCCGAGGCGGCGATGGTTAGATTATATGACCGCTCGATCCCTTATATTAAAGCTGGGAGCGGACTACGCCCACGGCGTTCGGGCGGACTCAGCCTTCTCATTACAGCGGACTGCTCAAAGCTAACTTTTCCAAGCAGGCGGATGACGAAGCAATAAAGAGGCGAGCAGACGAAAATCGGTCTGTGGCTGAAAATCGCCAGACTTTTTATATAGTAGAATATCATTTGTCTAGAGGTGGTTTTCGTCTGACAGTTTCGTCCGTCCGACATTTTACTGGTTTAGCCCCTTAAGTAGAGTATCAACCCGCAGTACATATGACCGTGTACACACTGGCCGACCCACGCGTTGCAACAGGACGCAACACACCAACACACTCACACACGCGCACGCTCCCAGAGCCGACCTTCTCCTCCCTCCTCCTCCTCGCCGTCCCAACGGGCACGGTATCCGGTGGCCATCCTCCGGCCGGTGAAGAACACGTGTTTCCCCAATCGGCGCCGCCTGGAAAAGACAGGAATTAGCATCTCGTCGAGGTGCCCTGCGAGATGCCTCTACGGTCTACGCTGTCGGGAAGAGGAAGGATGCCCTCGGCCTGGCATCGAGGTGCCTCTTGAGAAACCTATGTCCCTCTCCCTCCCAAATCCCAGCCCCTACTTCCACCGAATTTGGCTGCCGCCACTTCCACTCGAGCTGTCGCCGCCAAATTTGTCGCCACGACCTCCTGCCGTCGATGCCTTCCAGCAGCTCCAGCGCCATAGACCCCCCTTGCAGCGTAGACCTCCAGAGGCCCGCGACTCTCGTGTATCCCAGATCCATCCGGCTCGGCCTCACACAGCGCTCGTGGCGGAGAGGCCATGGCCGGCCCGCTCGCCCAAATCGTCGGTCCGACGCGGCCTATGTCCAAATCGAGCTCGGCCTCACGCAGTGCTGCCGCTGGCAGGGCCGCCAGCGGACACCATCGCCGCTCCGCGCCCAAATCAAATTAGTCGGCGCGGCCTATGCCCAAATCATCGGTCCATGGACTGCTGGACGCAGGCTACAAGAAAAAGCCTCGACCTGGCTGGGTAACCACCGAGAAGATTGGGGAGGTATTGACGAACCTGCAGGTAGTGAGATCCTTCGTTGCTTTTGTCTATTTCTTGCCAACCTCTACTCGTTAGCAGCAACCAAGTCTTCAAGCGTGCTGTATTGGCTCGAGATCTCAACTCTGAGACTGCAACCATAGTTTTTTTTCAGCCAATGCATTTATCTATAGAATGCAGGTTATTTAGAGGATACCAGATTTCCTGAGCCCATGTCTCCATAGGATGCTGCTGCTAGATGCAGAAGTGGAGATTAAAGTTCAGTGTGTAGTGCTGCCAGGAGCCTTTTTTCAACAACGACTAATAGACATTACTTTTCGCTCAGGGATTCTAATGCTTCATTATTATGTCATGGCTTTGACACTACGTTCCTCAGAAGAAAGAATCAAATATAGCTTTTTCAGGTGTAGAGAAGAATGAGGTTTCCAATTCAGCAGGCGACATTTGAGATTTGGTTACGCCAATATTTGAGATTATTCACCATTATTACTGTATTTTCTGTCCTTCAACACTTGGCTATTTATCTTTCCATGAGTATTTTAATTAAATGCACTTCGTTTTACCATGAGGAAAAGGATTATTCGGCGTACAAGCTTTCAAGAATATCCTTGCTAGAACTTTCAATGGTTAACCAGTACAATTGCATCCACTATAGTCTAGAAATACCTCATTATTGTCAACATAATAGTATTTTAAGCCTTCTTACAGAATTCCAAATGCTTTCAAGATATTGAGTTCAGTTAATTGATACATCAATGTTTAGGTGCAAAATTAGCATCTCTCTCACAACCTGCAACTTTCCTTGTCATTTTTACTCATGTCAAGTCCGGTTTATAACATGGAATGGATATATTATTATTTGTGGCAAACGCTGACAAAACTTTGACCTACAACACCTTTTCTGTATCTCAACAAATACAGACAACATTAATTGTAAACAGTTGGTATGCAGTACATCTCATAAGGTAGATGCAGATGTAATTGTTTGGTGTGAAGTTTATTGAAAATGATGTTTGTGGACAACAGATATAGAAATTTGTTTCTAATATCATCTACTTCTATAACACAGCTTGTACACAAACAATACAATTTATACTACTTTTATTTATCTGTTTTTAAAATGCCTGAGTGTTTATTTGTTCCTTTTCATGTAAATCTCTCTTTAATGCACATTTTACCACCTGCAAACTATTTCAGTAATGGTGCTGGCTTATGAATAGAGTTCTCTCTATCTTAACAAGGAGTTGTAGATATTTTCTATTTACTAGACAATATTAGTTAATAGTTGATTGAAAACCAAGAACGACTCTCTAACAGGTAGAAGACCAACAATAAACAGTTGATGAGACAATCACAAGCTGATGTAATTCCGGGATTTGATCCTGATAAGAAAGGTATCCCTAGGTCTGTGACCTACAGATGTAGTTGACAGAAATTCAGATGTAAATGTAAAGTTGGGAGCCATGATGTGCCCTTAGTGGATGGTGCATCCTAATTCTCTCTGTATTCCATATTTGTAACCTCTCCCTAGGTAACTAGGCTGATCTTATGCTCTTTCACAAAATGAAAGGTTGATCTTAAGCTCAGCCGTTGGTTAACTCAAGGTTTTAATTTCCGTCCTATTCCACCAGGCCAATTGCTGATATCTGGTGCTATAATTTCAAGTCATTTTACAGAACAAAGTACTCTTATTTTTAGAGAATGAATTAAATTTAATGATCATTAGTGGCCTTGCTTGAGGCGTTCAGCTAATAATAATAATCTATCTTTTCAATAATAAAGAATGATGTTTTAAATTAGGTCCGGCCTTTTTAGTTGTACCGTTTGCCCTCCCTTAATATAATTAATACCGCATGTACCACCGATAAGTCAAAAGCCTCGAAATTGACATGCCCAGAGCTTGATGCGATCGCTGCTTGGCAAGCCAGCACAGCCGCTTTAGCCCGCCACAGCATCGAGGCCACCCCTCACCATTTCCAGCTGCTATAAAGCGTACATGACATAAACCGACTAATCGGTTCTTCTCCGCTGATGTAAAATAATCCACCCTGGCTCTGTTACAATAAGCTCAAAACCTGTTTACGCCATATCGTCCAGGTGAGTTGACTCCAAATATCCACAACAACCTCTCCCGATGTCAGCAGGCAATATCATCGAAGTGGTACGCCGCGAGCAGTTTGAACCGAATTGAGAGAAATGCGGCACGACATCTTTGCGAAAAAGTACTGGATTTGGCGTCTCAGAAGTAAAAGAAAAGCCAGCGAGATGAGTGGGGGCGGCAAGCGGGATCGGGACTCGACATCGCGCTGTAAGCGGCAATGGTAGCGATCTGCAGCGTGCAAGATTCAGCCTGACGAGCACCGTGGCGAAGGCGAAGCTTGTGGTCGACAAGCGGGAGAGGCTGGGTGGTGACGAGGCCGGCAACGCTTTCGGCTCCCTATCACGACAGCGCCCGACTAAGCGTCGTTAAAGCCCGCCATGAAATTAGGGCGCCCATACAGCCCGCAGCAGCTCCGATCTGGAATCGCCGCGGAAAGAGATGGTTAAATGGACTTTTAGCGCATGCAAAAGTCGTTTTCCAAAAGATCCACCGCCTTCATAGGAATTCGCCAAATGATAGAACCGCGATTGTATATTTTTAACGGAGAAAGCAGTAATAGAGCCAAATTTTCAAAGGCCTACCTTTATACATCATAAGTCTACATAGGCTGCACACGAAGGGCTACCTTTGTCTGAGAAAAATCAGATTACTGCTAAAAAAGTTGAAAAATTCAGATGCCAGAAGAGAATCGGTAAATAGAGAAGAAAAGACTTATTTCTTTCGATATAAATGATTTCAAGTAGTGGAATACTCTAGGTTCTACAAAAATATATTTAATAAAGAATTCTTATCATGCAACGGAACAACTTTCTTCTCCGATTGCCATGCTGCATACGGTATTTTCTTAGTAAAATAATAAAGCGCGAAGTGTTTTAACCCCGTTAAGTCGACACTTTTTTTTGGACCCTTTTGCCCTCTTAAGATATATAAAATTACTTAATATTACGGTAGTGAAAATATCCGTTTAGTTTCTTTTCCACATGAAAATCAGCCTATTATATAGCGCCTCTCCTCAATCGTTTTTTATTCCATAGAATGAAACCATAGAAAAACTCTTGCCAAACCGATCACTTTGAGCTGGCCAAATTCGCTGACCACCGAAACTCAAAATTAAACTTTTCGTCATCAGCATATAGGGCCTCCCGTCTTACCGACCACATATGTGGAGTTTTTGAGGGCGGTAGATCGAGAGGAAGGCCCTGCCTTGTTGACGGCAGATCGGTTGTGGATGACGCTACATGACCAACGCCAAACAGCACCGTCGTGATGGCTGCCCAGCTCATGCGATCGACCATAATGAAAACGACTTTCGTCTGTCCGCTGGCGGCAGCTCAGCGCAGCCCGGCCGGTGACAAGGCAGCTAAGCCCCGCTCCTCGTGATCTACGGCACCTTTTCCTGGTGATCTAACAACGCCCATGCTCACGTTCCGTATACGAAGAGAGACAAATCAACAAACCGGCTTTTGAGTCAGGTCCCCAAAATCTTGATCGATTGTTTAACTGCTCTCTATATGGCAAAAGCAGGTATCCATGCAATGATGCAACCGGATGATTCCGTGTATGAGTAAAAGTAATACTCCTCCGTCACCAAAATAGATATGCCGATTTGAGACATTAAAATTTTAAATAATTTATATACTAAATAGTATTTAAATTCGCTTCAACATTTGGTAAATCATCCCAAGGCATCTATTTGGAAGCGGAGGGGTAGTATTCCCTATGTGGAAAAGAGATCGGATCGGAATGGTCTTCTCGATTCGGACATCATGCATATGAAGAAAGACCATGGAGGTTGATCAATGAGAATAATCACAAAATCCAAAATTCGAGAATTTCAACAAGGTTTTTATATTTCACCCCAAATATTCATCGTAAACTATTGATTGATGATCAATCGAGAATTCTACTTTATAACTCGAGAGATCGATTACCTACATTAATACATATTTAGATCTAATGATTTTAAGAATCTATTATTTGCTACTGGGTTATTTATTGGCTGACACAATATCAAAAGAAATAAAAGTTCGAGATGAGATGATGAAGCCCATTAGCCTCATGACATTCGGCGACAAAGCTACCTGCGACTGGGAGCACACAAGGTAAGCTATGACATGGCCGATTCAAGGCGTATAGTTGTGCCCATGCTGATCTTCAAAAGGAAATGCTATTAAAGAATCTGTTTTTCCTTTGATTAATATTTTCAAAAAGAGTGGACTATTCACTACGTTCATAACGCTTATATGAAGGTTTATCATAGACTTCTCCTTTATTGATCAATATTTTTGTAAGAGTGGAATATTCACTGCTGCGTTCATGCTTACTTGTGAAGGTTTATCATAGGAATTCTTCTTTATTGATCAATATTTTGAAAGAGTGGACTATTCACTGCGTTCATGTGCACGTACTACTGACACCATCTATCAATGTACACACTATTGCATGTTTAAAGTCGATGATCTAGTGATTTACAGTAATACATTGTACTAAAGACAAGTCAATCTTAATTAGCCTCCGTACCATTTGGATTAGATCAACTTCCTAACTTAAAAAAATATAAAAATGATACCATTTTAAATTTAACGTCACGCGTGTGGCCGTAAATGACGCAACCTTGGTTTTATCTTCTTATATAATTTTTTAGCGAGTGGTTTTCGCTTGGATTAACACCAGTTCTTCGTCAAACTTTTCCTGGACGAATTTGCCCCTGGGAGTTTACTGCACATATTACAGGAACTGCACCACTTACGCTCAATGGAGCCTGAAAAAATTTGTTCCTTCTCTCCCGGTCGACAGACCCAAACCCAGCACCTCGCGTAGCGGCGGCTGGACTTAGCGACGGCGGCAGAAAAAATAGGGCCTCACGGGGCGGCTTCCCGACGGCGCAGCGAGCTCAGGCATTGTGGAAGGCTCTAGCTATGGCAGCGAGGAATTGCGACGCGGATATGGACGCCAGCGCCCTCCAGCGCGGTGGCGGCAAAACTGGGCATCACGGGGAGGTTGCCTGGACGGCGCGCGAGCTCAGGCGTTGGGGATGAGCCTCCTGGCGGCAGGGAATTGCGACGCAGAGGACAGGTCGGGTGGTGGCTCGAGATGGAGTGGGGCGCCATCAGAGGAGGAGAAGCGTGCCGGGCTCCGGAATTACAGGGGACAGGAGCAGTGAGCGAGGAGGCTGCGTGCGGGGCAGGAGGCGCTCGCTCCTCCAAATCGAACCAGAGCAAAGGGTGGCAGAAACCAGATTCCATGGCCGCCACCGGATGCTTCCAGCCCGTTCCCTCTATCTAGCTCCTTCTCTCTAATCAGATGCACGTTCTTGAAAGATGAATCCGGCTAAATTCCGTTGAATTGACGGGGTCGGGAGGTGGATTTTGTTGACTCACAACCAGAGAAAAGGACGGCCTGTCTCTTTGTTCCCGAGCCTTTTGTGCTTGGTCTGACCGTGGTGTGGTGGCCGGAGGACGACGATGACTGGCAGCCAAACTACTGCTGGGCTGCTGGCCTACCCGTGGCGATCCGCGTCTCAATGAAATTGTGGACTCAGCCTCCGCGAATCAGACGAGCACCGACCTCAGCTACGACAGCGCATACCCCAATCTTCTAATCCCGCATATAAGCTCAGCTAGATCTGGAGCTGCGAGGATTTTCTTGGCTGTGGCTTTCCTTCTTAACTTTGGCGTGCCACAGCCCACAGAACATGAAGGACGATGTGTGGATAACTGGCAGGAGCGGTATATACATCTCAGTTCTATCTCCAAGCTACTATCCAGTCTCTCTCTTTGATGTGATGTGCAACATAAAAAGGTAAACAGTACTATACTCAGTCCTCTCAATCGTGTCTATTTTAGTTACAACAAAAATGATACTGTATTATTAACATGGTGTATTTATATACTTCCTCCGATCTAATGTTCTCAGATTTATCTAAATTCAGTTGTGTCTAGATATGTTTTTAGTTACAGATACATACAAATCTAGATAAATCTGAAATATTAATTGTTAAAACAAGTACTAAAATGTGTGTAGATACATGTCTATCTAGACAAATTCATTACATTTTTTCAAACAAAGGAGTATTACTTTTCCCTTCTCATTTCTACTACGTTATTCAACAATAGATTTATTTATCTATGTTTAGTTTTTAACATGATCCTATTTTTTATCTTATGGAAATACCGAAGGAATCGAAAGAGGTCATGAGAGGATCATCTATGGTGTTCCATATGGCCATATTTAAATTATGGGAGCATACTCGTTTGGCGATTGATAAATAACCATTTCTCAGTCGGTTGATGTATTTAGCTCAATCGAATGAAAAATGCATAGTTTACTCAATAAAAAACTGCAGCAGAATGCGCGAATCTTGGAACTAAAATCCAGCGGTGAACAACTATTTCTCGGATGCACGAGAAATAGCAAAACCGTTAAATTTTATATAGGCAATATGGATATTATTAAAAATTTAAAAAAGCAGTCCAGATATTTATATGTATTTTATGTTGTACGGGTGATATTTGTTTTGTGAATTACACATGTAATATTATAATGATAAAAATAGATCATTAGCATGGGCGTTCAACTAGTCTCTATATATAATTTGTCTTGAGGAGTTTTCGTTCGCGTTGGTTTTAAATGCATCGCTCGTTAAAAGGCTTAGGTCATCGTCAAGCCCGTGTAAATCACACTGTGTTAATGCAAACAAATCGATCGAAAAAGCAGCGTGGCGGACGTGACTCTGATCTACCATATCTACTACTCCGACCACGAACTTTGAATAAACAAATAGACCAGGCGTGACTCTAATCCAAATCGTTTAGCTTTGAATCAGCAAAGAGATGAGGCGTGACTCTAATCCAAATTGTTTAGGCGTGGCGCACCGCCGACTGGGTTTACCGTGTCCCGAATCACCGCCGCTTCTGCGTTGGAGACGCCGACAAGCAGCGGCTGGCAATGCCTGGAGGGCTGCGCCTGTGCCTTGGCAACAAGGCGCCATTGATGGTGCTGCCAAGGGTGCGATGAGTTCTCCGATAGGGCGGCGCCCAGCGAGACTCTCAAACAATTTCACAAGGAGGATGTTGGGATGCCAAGCTCCTGCGCGTTATCCTGACCGCCGCCCAAGGAGGGCCGTGGGCGGAAAGTGCATGTTCGATCGGCGATATCTCGTTCATCTCAAGTGCAGGATTGAGTGGCGGTAGGATTCTGCCTGGGAAAGGATGCTAGCCCATGCTGTATGGAACCTTGCTGGAAGGAGGCTGGAGGGAGATCTTTGGCTGCAGCTGGATAGTAGCCACAGGGAGCTTGCAGCGGTGGCCTTGAATCAAATCGTCGCCGCCAAGACCGTTCTTCTTCTCCGGTCAGCATCAACACCGGTGGCAGCTCCACGCCATTCGTTTGCCCCAGTCCAGGAGGTAATGGTGTTAGAGAGGAAGGTGATCAAGATGTGTACGAGCAATGAGCATGAATGACATGTACGCATGATGCATCTCAGGTTGCACAACAAAGAATAGATGATTAATTGTGCCAACTTTTTGAGGCGTGACCTCCGATCTCTCCTTTTCTTCTTCAAATCGGTATTTTGGTAAAAAAAAAAAGTACTCCCTCCGACCCGTATCAGTTGACTTGGTTGTTAAATTTTAGATGAACCTATATGCTAAATAGTGTTAAAATTCATTTAAATTTAGACAAATTTAAGTCAATTAATATGGAGTCAAGAAAATATCATATTGGGTAGTCTATTCTTTAATTTTGTTTCCTAAAAAAAAGGCGGCTTCTCTGGATTAGGATGTTCTAAACTTCTAATTGCTGCATCTATGGAAGACAATCTGATTGAGTTGGTGTTGTAGCAGCCAGTCTCTTCCGGCACGTGTTTGTACATATATTTTCTAATTAAACCTCAAAATTGCTAATTTAAATTGTATACTATGTCTTTCCTTAGTGCATACTTCAGTTCAGGAGCTTGCTTATTACATACTACAGTATATTTGAATAACCTCGTTGCATCCGAAACCCACCGGGTGCATATGCATCCGGTATGAAAAAACATTTTTTAAAAGTTAAAAATTTTGAAAAAAAATGTCAAGTGTAGCTTCATGTTTGAGGTGCACACAAAGCCATTCCACTGAAACCAATATGTTTTGTGTGTTGTATAAAAAAGAAATTTTAGCACCAAATTTTGTCTTTTTTGCACAAGCCATCCAAAATATTCATTTTTAAGTGGAAACAACTTTAGCAACTAAAACTTGAAGTTCTACATGCACATATTTTTTAAAAAAATTGGCATTAAAATTTTGACAAAATTAAAATTCAAATAAAGGCATAAATGCACCTAGGAACAAAAGCTACGTTCCGGTGCATGGGTTTTTGCCTACTGTATCTAAGATTAAATGTTAGCCTTGAATTGTGAATCGTCTAATAAATATTATGTGCAATTCTTTAGTTTTGTGCATTCTCTTCTCTCACAATGTTTTATTTAGCTGGATTTGCTGTCTTTGTTGATGTGTGTTAATACTAATGCAGTGTTGCTAATTGAGGCGACCAAATGTCTAATAACTTAATTTGTACATATTTGAAAAGCTAAAAAAACTAGATTGGTAGTTCCCTCGGCTGGACAGCGTTGCCTTTAAAACGTTATAAAGTATTTATGTGCATTGCGTTTATATATATATGCATGGGTGAAATAAATTAAATTGGCATTAGTGGCAGCCTTTGGCGTTCGGTAAATATATATAATTTTGCTTAAGGTGGTTTTTGTCCTACCTAGATTTTCGTCCGTCACACTAGGTTTTTGTACGTCGTCTTGGTCCGATCCGTACTAGAACACGATCCGACATCTTGTCCATCCCTAAAAACCGGTTACTACCCTCTTCCCACGACCGCTAGGCTAACCGATCCGATCGAGAAAATAAACGGCACCCACCATGGCCGAGCTCCGTCCGCCAAAATCTGCTAGCCACCGTGCATCCACGGCCACAAGGTTGTCGCCGTCGCACCGGCTGCCTTCCTTGACCTGTCGCCGAATCAGCAAGCACAGTTGGGCTGCCCCTACTCTGACAACTCTCGATCAATATCCTCAATGTCGCCTTATGCATTCGACATGAGTTTCCATCAGAACAGATGGCGCCATCGAGTCATCCTCGGCTCGTGGTCCCATCAGAACGAGACTGATGCCATCGAGGCATCCACGGCTCGTGGTTCTTCACCTACCTTCTGCAGCATGCAGAGGATGGAGCAACCCATCGTGGCAAGGGGCTAGGATGAGCGAGACCAGATGTACGAGAGCCTCTAAGAGCCAACGCAGGAGCACGTACGCCGGAGGTGAGCCTGAAGCTAAATCAAAAGTTTTGATTAAGAAACAGATTGTAGATAAAAGAGCACTTGCTGAACTTACAACCGGGAAAGTAGCAACTCACAGAATATAATTGTGAACAGTAAAATAGCAAAACAAAATCTAACTATGTAGCATACAAATATACGAATATAGAAAAAATCCACTCCGTGGTAAGCAAACTCTACTGAGCTCAGTGCCACGTTCTACCTCGCCGCTGGCAGGATGCTCGTCAAGGTGTCAGAAAATGGAGCTGAGGGCGGCGTCCAGCAAGGCCCCTGCCAGATTGACAAAGGAGGCTGAAGCAAGAGGGGCAGCGGGGCGGCACCTGATTAAGGAAGAAGGCCGCACACGACGCACGTCGGCGGAGGAGCAAAGTCGGGGCGGCGGGCATGGCCGCAGGTGGGCGGTGCCGGCGTGCTAGAAAGGCTGGCAGCCGATGGCGCAAAGTGAAGAAGGCCGCACGACGCACGCCGGCAGAGGAGCAAAGTAGGGACAGCGCATCGACGTGGGAGCATGGCACCGGCGTGCGCTAAGGGTCATCCTTCCTCCGTTTCAAAGTTTATCGCGAGAAAATGTATCTGGATTTTTTAGTACTCCTCCGGCCCGAATTAGTGTTCCCGCGATGTACAAACACACTTTTACAAACAAACAGATTGTTTTAAAGCGTTACAAATTAACGTATATTCAAGATTCAATTTTCAGAATCCCAGCGTATGTGTGATCTCGGCGGCGCTCACTGGCGCCCACGATCTCCGGCAGCAACCCACGATCCCTAGCAGGCATGATCCCGACGCGATCCCGGCATCGCGCCAGCGATCTCGAGGCGATCCCCAAGGATCTCCGGCCCGCGATCTCGGGCGCGATCCCGGCAATCTCCGGCGGTCGCGATCCTGGCGAACCTGATCCCGGCCAGGGCGTCCACGATCCCTGGCGATCCGATTCGCTGCCACTCCTCGCGGGATGAGGCCGGTCGACTCAATCCTCATCGTCACCCTCCTCCGCCTTAAGCTCTCTTGTCGGCGGTTCCCCATAGTGACCTCTCCGCCAGCAGCTCTCTCAGCTACATACAGCTCGCGCCCCCGTCCGGCCTGCTCCGTGCCGTTCCGGCCCTGATCGATGGTCACCAACCTCTAGAATGACACCCTTAAATGCTTGTGACCTTGTTGACCTCCATTAGGTATTAATGTCTGTAAAACATTCTACATAAGCTCCATTCTCGGTATCCACAAATTAATGCAACTTCTTGCAACTTTGATGGCTTAGCACATCGTTTCAACCAAGGCGTAGCCAGCATGTTCAGCGAAACATGGTGAATTAAGCGGTTGAGCAAAATGTTGATTACAAAAAGGGGATGTGCTACTAAAGGAAAAGGCTACAAAAAAATGCTTTTTGGCATATTGAATATTCTGACAACAGGACATATTATTTTGATTGAATGTTACAGCAACCATAATGACATGCATATATATTTAGGTTAGCGGCAACCACTAGAACTAGATTGCGGTTTGAGATAAGCGAGGTTCAAGCATCAGGCTTATAACTGAAATTACTGTACACTAGTTTTAGATAGCGAGGAAGTAGTCCATGAAAGAAAAATGCCAGAAGTAGTCCATGAAAAAAATGCCTTGTACGCATCCTGCTAGTATACCTTGATCTTTGTCATATTTCAGCAACTAAAATCTTTGGCGAGCACTAAGCAGATTGGCAAGAGTTTCACAATTGTTAACTCTGAGAGAATGAGCACTAAGCTAACAGATCAACTCTAATTAAAGAACATTTTACGATTAGCTGAACATTGTATAGTTATGCAGACACCACCATTAATAGTTACGCACATAACGATTTATCCAAAAGCAGGAAGATAAAGATGAACTAGTGTATACAACATCTGAATAGCTCTTTATTTAAATTTAACACACAATATTCTCTAAAAGTTGGCATGTTTTGAAATAGATAGAAAATAAAGAAGGAACCCTAAAATTTCAAATTAGGTGCTTCTATCATGTGTTAGCCTGCTAGTTCCACGAAGAATTTACTAGTTCTGAGAAGTACATATGGGCCAAGTAGCTACTTGAATGAGCATGGCTGCACAAGTAGAAACAGAATACCCAATCATCAAAGTTGGTAATGCTTCAAGAAGTACAGATCTGAACACCCAATCAGAGTTGGTTATATTTCAATTTCTTCATGCTAAATCCAAGGTTCATTATACTATCGACTACTTAAAAAAATTAAGAGATGCAATACCCACTTGTAAGATTGAGCGAAGAAATCTACATGTCTATAATGGGTGGGCAGTGCAATTTTCTTAACTTTTTATGAGACCATCTAGGTAAGTGATTGCTCGTCGGACAATTCACTCGACTCGAGAAAATTCAGAAGCCTTTGAGCTTGCTTAAGCACGGACAGCGACATCCATTTCTCCAGCCGGTCATTGGAGACACTGAAGCGACCGACTTGGAGTAACTTTGGAGGACTGGAAGTCCTCTTGCTCACTATAACAGGAACATGAGCTAGAAATTAATCTGGAACCGAGATGATGTCCAAGACACTATTCTTCAATGGTGAGAAAGCACAAAATGTATAGTACCTGATGTGATTAAAGTGGCCAATGAGGAGTTGAAGCTATCTATGAACTTCTCTTACATCGATGAAGAGTTGAAGGCGGAGTTAGGCTACTTGACCAATTCTTTAGAAGTTGAGCTGAATGGGCAACCACTAAGCGATTCAATTTTGGATATGGAGTCCTCTTCATTTGGCTTCTCGAGCCAAATTTCCTGAAATTTCAGCTTTTCAGACAGACATGAGAGAAGGTTTCAAGCAAAATGCAGGTACATTTATGGGATTAAGTATTTATTGCCACTGGCTATGGGTTGTCATCTCACTATGGTTTGATCCATGTCCATATTAGTTTTAGAGTTTAGACTAACGTTTACAGTCACAAGAACATAAAACATATAGTGCAGAGAAATTAGTGGATGTATGCTCACTGATGTTAGTTGGAAATGGAGGAGCTGTAGCATTACTGAGAAAGGAGATGTGCAGTTCTTCTCTGGGGATGCCTTCAATACTTTCAGTTTTCTCCTGTTGACATGAAACACAAAAATGAGCAGTGGGAGTCTACATCCTTTGTGAACATATAATTGTAAGTACCGTAGTTTAGCTGAATTTGCAGAACAAACACAAAAATGCTCACAGTATTTCCCTAATCTTGTGCTGCCACTAAACTGAATCAAATTATTTTCCTAGTCTTGTAGACACCAATTTTCTACTCTGAATTTATTTAGTCTAAATTTATCAAAATCCATTGAGCTTTATTAAAATAACCAAACAATATACTCCTATGTGTGTACTTGTGCTGTAATGAATTGACACAATATATATTCACAAAAGAAAGATCTTGTTCTCTGATTCAAATATGGTTGATGGATAGCAAAACATCTGGAGGAACATCGCCAGCTACCCATCCTTCTCGGGGCGGCCTTTGCGGCGTGAGGAGCTCAGGAGGACAGTTTACTAGCGAGGTTCGGTCCTTGTTAGACTTCCTACAAAATCCCAGAAAACTCAAGAATCGACCGCCACTGGAACCTCTCATGGACAACATCGGAGGAGGGCTTCTTGCCGACCGGCAAGGCTAAATCTTTCTCCCCCGCTCGTGCCTCGTCCAGGCGCAAAGAAGGCGGCGTACAGCGGAGGCGCATTGCCTAGCCCGCCATCTCCTCTCCGGTGGCGTCGGTGAAGAGGAGCTTATCCTGCGCCGTCGGAGAATCGAATCAAGTAGCTCTACACATAGATCTAGCAAGGCGTCATGGGGAAGCACGACATCGGTGGTGTATTGGGCAGAAAAGCTCGACCTTAGTAGCGATGTCTTAGCGATGAAACAGCAATGAAGCTAAGCGGCAACACAGCGTGGAAGCGACGACATGGGCGAGTAAAGGTCTGCAGCGTGGTGGGGCGGGGAGGGGTGGGGGCGTGGCGTGGGGCCGAAATAGCGGAGTCACAGGCAAAGGTGACGGACGGCGGCGGGTGGAGGAAGGCGAGGGAGTGAGGGTTTGTCAGGAATTTTGCGAGGACATTTCGCAAAATGACCAGCATGACATAGATAGTCGGGCGGGATATCTAAATTCACTCTAGATCTGAATGACTTGTACATAATCATGCATATTTTGTTTATATATTTTAACCTTAAATTATTTTTCTAAAGTATTTTGTTTTCTAAAGTATCCCCATGGTTCTATTAAAACCGTCGTTCTTTTCTTATTCTTAAATTAAAACAAAACAATATTTTGGTCTGTTATAAGACCCATGAAAAGTTTTGATTTTACTAAAATAAAATTAGGCTAAAGGTTAAGTCTAAAATTTTGGTCTAAAACTAGCCTCATCTAATCTACTTTGGCATATATAATACTTCAATCTACCTCTTCTTTATCTTTCCAAACCCTAACCAAATGTGAGCCACACCTAGTTATATAATCTCTCCACTCTTCTCCAAAATCCATCTCTTTTTCTCTTGTGTTTTCCTCGCTGTCGTGGTGTGCGATTTGTTTCCCTTGCTGCTCAAAATCTTTCCTGCGTGGCCGCCTTGTGTCATCATCAGCATTACATCACATCACATCGATGCAGGCATGTCCCACCATCTCCTCATGCCACCAAAACTTTGTCGTTTGCTTCATCCATTAGCTAGTGGAAGAAATCCTTAATCCACACACCGTCGACCGCAACTCATCTAGCCACCACACCATACACTCCACGCTTTTAACACGCACACACAACAACCCAACACATCTGATACACGATCACGCACACCACGCACTGGACCTCACTGCGCTTTACAGGAAACACCTGCGCGACTCACCGCCCTCACTTGGCCCCTCCTCTCTGGCGCTTGCTTGGCCCTTGATCCTCTTTCTCTGTGATCCTCTTTAAGCCCCTTCCTCATAGATTAAACCGCCGCCATGCACCTCTCAGCCCCCCGCCTCGCTCCCTCATCGCCTGGAGGGCTCCTCGCTGGCGCCTCCTGTGAACACCCCTCCACCTCGCCACTCTTCCTCGCCTTAGCCCTCTCATGCTGCCCGTGCCTCTGGCAGCTCCGTCATTGTTAGGCGCCCTTCCCTGCAGCGTCCCGCCGCCAGTGTCACATCCAATTTTAGATTTGATTCTGCATATCATTCATATCATTGCATCATATTTTTTCCATGCAAAACCATCGATTGAAAAGACTAAATAGCTATTTTTCTAAACCCTATTTTATTTTACTACAATGCTCTACGGAGGTTTACTAGGACTTGTGTTTTCCACCTTGTAGACAGTGGATTCACTCACCCTTGACCCTAGGTTGATCCCCTTGATTTTACAAAAATTTAGGAACAAGAATCGTCTAATTCGAAGTTCGCATTAAGGAGTTACGGAGGTTTTACTAAATTGGAAAAGGGAAAAAGAAAGGATAAAAAAAAAATCAGCGCCACCGCGCCAGCCTGCTGGGCCGCGCCGGCCCAGCTAGCATCTAACCGCCACAGCCTTGGCCTTTACGGCTTCGCCGCCCGTACATGGCCAGATAATATCAACCGCCGCCCGCGTCAGCCACCGATAAATTGGGCCCTTTGTCGGCGCCCGACTTCGTCGCCGTGTCGCCTCAACCGCCGCAATCCGTCTCCAACTCTCCGCGGCCCCTCTCTTAACCACCCAGCGCCGCCCTGCTACCCCCGACCCCGCCGCCACGCCGCATCCCGCGAGCTGCGCCGCCACCTCGCCGACATCGCGCCGCGGGGTAACCGCCGCCGCTTCCCTCTCCGTAGCCGCCCGCGCTGCCCCTTGTAGCGCCACCCCGCGACCTCCGCCGCCTCGCACGCGACCTCGCCGCCTAACCGCCGCCTCCTCCTCCCTGCAGGCCGCCGCCCGGCAGCGCTAGCGCCGTCCGTCCAGCCGCGCCGCCTCCCGCGCCCAGCGAGCGGCCGCCACACCTGCTCTGCGCGCGATCTGCGTAGCAGCCGAGTCGGCGTTGACCAACCCCAGGCGCTGACTAGTCAGACGCCTAGTCAGCGCCCAGTCAGCAGCCACATGGACCAGTCAACAGTCAAAGTTGACTGGGTAATTCCTTTAATCGATTTAATTGACAGATTTTCGTACAAACTTGTAAATTGCGTAGAAATTGACCTACTGGGCCAAAAATTGCAAATAAAATATGTGTAGATTCAGTAAGTCGTGTAGAATCTTGCTGTACCGTTGTTTCACACTTTTGCAGCAAGATTTTGTCCAGATTAATTAAAAGAGTTAATGGCCTTTTTGGAGTAATTAATTCGTAGAAAAAGATCTGTAACTCCAAAAATTGCATATAATATGTCCCTGGATTCAGTAGAACAAGGGGAACCTCAAAGTGAATTAAAAGGATAGGCTTACAGTAAAAACTTTTGCAGAAACTATTTAGTGGCTTTCTGTAGCATTTTAATTACTCAGGGAGTTTTATAATTCCTTTTTGAGTAATTCCAGTTGGTACTGTTCCTAAATAGCAATGCCTATACAGTAGAATTTTCCCAAGATTTTATAAACAGTATACTATCGGTAGTGAATTATTTGGGTTCTAGCTCTAGTTTTGAGCATTATATTTTGCATAACAGTTTTCCTTGCGCTAAAACTATTTTCCATGCATGCAATCAGTAGCTTTATTGAATAGGATTATGTGGTGCAGCTGTAGCACCAATTCCCCTGTCATGCATGCATTCATGCATCATCTTTGTTGCATATGCTTGTGAATTGTTTGTTTATGATTGCAATTGTATCGTGTAGATTGTGGCCATTACAGCTTGCTCGTGTGTGGATTGTTCTTCAAACCGCTACAACCAAGGCAAGTAGATGCTATTTTGTTCATGATATTGTCCTACTATTTTTGATGCATTGTCGTGTATTTTGTAGACGCATGTGTAGGATGATACTATCGCTATGCTATGTCCTATTATGTGGTGGAGCTTTCCTTGTAGATGAACCCGTTGGTAGATGTCTTAGCCATACTATGATGAGCGAGGCTGGGTTACATCACTGAAAGTTGTTTATAAATGTGGCGGTTTGAAAACTAAAAACAACATAATCAATGAATCTCCACGGGTGTGATGGGATTGGTAAATTTTGGTGGTTTCATTGCGGAAAGGCACCCGGTATCAAGAGAAAATGATTGGTTTCTTTGATTCTGTAGCTTACGTGTACAACCATGTGCCAATAATGAAATGGGCGGTTGGTTGGACTTAGTAGGTTGTAGTAACTTTCGAACCCAGCGTATCCGGAGATGTAGAATTTTGGTAGGTTGGACGGTCTTGGCGTCGGGATTGGGGAGCTACTTCGAGCAGTCTCTTCTTGGACTTCTCCTATCATCACCCAAAATGAGAGTGATGAATGCAGGCTGGGCTGGCCAAGTCACATGGGTAAAGTGTACTAACCCCTGCGGGGTGTGTAATCTAATCGATTAACCGTGTCCCCGGTTATGGACAAGGTTGTGATATTGATTTCATGACATGTTTCTCGCTCATTCTAATTTCATAATTTAGCTTTAATATTGTTGGGTTAACTTAATTGGGATCTTTTCAAAGAAAATCAAAAACTGTTTATGAAAGTAGGACAAATGTATTTGCAAATGCAAGCGGAGACCTGCTCAATTGCCAAATATGCATGTAGATGTTAACACTATTGTCTCCTTACTAGCTCCAGCCATACATTCCATGTATTGACCCTCGGGGCTTCGTTTCATGTTGCGAGTTATTCGATTCTGAGTAATCAATATAGGCCACAGTACTCCACTCGGCACTTGTTCACTTGTGGGCAATTTGAAGAATGGAGAATTTATTTATTTTGTTGCTACCTGAATAATTTGAGCTAGCTTTGGGCTCGCTTTTTATTGTAATAATGGTTTTCTGGATCTTCGTTATTTATGATACGGATATTTTGCGATGTTATTCATCTTACTCTATTGTGGGCCAATGAGCAGATCCAGGATTGGCATGTCACATAAACTACGGTCTTTTCGGAGCCGTGGTGTTACAAGATAGTATCGAGCCCGTGTATGTATTGTAGGATCGTGACCTAGGATTGGATTAGGAAGCCATAGAACTATTAAAGTTTATATTAACTCTGTCTTTCATCTTATGCCTTTCACTCTAAATAGAATTCTTATCATATGCTATTCTCACACTTTCCTCTTTAAATTGATAGATGGGAGAAGTCGACTGTGTCTGCAACCATGGAGTCACCAAGGCCCTTTGCAAGCGATTAGCCTGACTCTCGAGTCATTAGGATTGCCACTTGCCCATGTTCAAGGGAAGAAGGGTACACCTATGGATATGGTGAGGATGCATGGGAGATCACCACCTTCATCTTGAGGATGCCACCTTGCCAAACCATGTGCACCTGATCTACACCAAGAAATCACAGGGGACTTGGAATCAACTTGGCCATACATGAAGCCTGTCTCGCCGAGTGCCATCAAGTCAGAAACACCTACTGCAGCTGAGACTCACCCCTAGTGACTATGGGAGGCGTGATGAAGATGGGCACATTGTGGTTACCGAGGCTGACAGGAACAACATGCCGCCCCATCGGAGCACATAGAGGACATGGAAAGGGAGAAGCGGAGCTCTAGCTGAGAAAGTGATGATGATAAAGGAAGTTGCAGATTTTGCTAGCAATGGTATGGTGGTCAAGGACAGGAGATTGACACCTTGCATGAAGCTGTGGGAGTTATGGAAAATGCCACGATAGCGGAGATGCAATCATAGCTCATCTTCATGGTGCAGTGCGGGAGAACACCGGAACATATAGCAGGTTGCAAAGATGCAGTCCGGAAAGGGATCAAACCATTGAAGCTATGGCGGCCCAGTTGCAGCTCTCCAAGCACGGCTGAATCCACCCTCTGATGATGACAATGGAGATGATGGCAGCAATGGTGATGATGATGGCGATTGGGAGCGATGATGATAATGAAGGCGAGGATGATGATGATGGAGGCGATGATGGTGGAGGAGATGAAGTTATGGCGAGTTGCGGTTGAGAGTGAAGAAGAAGAGGAGGATCCGGAAGAGGTGGAGTTTGAGATCTCAAGTGATGACTCGGAGAGGTGTACACTCCGCCGCCATGGTTGAACCGTGGGCGAGGCGTAGCATGAGTGCAAGGACCCTCAACCTCTTCAAAAGTAGATGAAGTCCACCAATTAGTCCTTGTTAGGTAAAATCGTTAGGATTAGTCTCGATCGATGTGAAACTTAATTACTGTTAGTTCAAGAGTGTTTAGTTGCTTATTTGTGTACTCCAATATCCCAGGAAATATTTGTGCGAATTTTATGAAAGAGTTATGGCAAGTTTGGTTACTATACGTGTTAATTTAAGCTGCGGTTTTCACCTTGATCTGTTGATCTTGTCACGATTTTTCATATTTTTCTGGTAACTGGGAAAAATCTGAAAAAATAGGGCTAGTGCAAAACTCTCTGTCTTGTATGTGCAAAAATCAGCATATTTTTACGTGAGTCTAAGTCAGGTAGAAAAATTAGTGAAGCAATTGGACTGTTACGGCAGATTGCTGTTTTTTGTAGTTGATCAAGCTGTTTTAGTTAACCATTGCTAACTCTTGTAAAACTATTTCAGTAGGTATATACTGCTAGGATAACCCACAGGATGTTGCTGGATCCTTGTTTGTTGATGTGTTGCTTGCTTGAGATTATGCACTATTGTTTGTTGTTGTTTGATCATAATGCATGGGTAGAATCCTATTATAAGTAGTTGGTTCTTTCTAAGCTTACATGCTGAACAGGATGCCTCCCGCCGTCGACCCCTGAGTTGGGCAGCTCATGGCGGCTCAGGCATAGCTGACCCAAGTTATGACCAGTTCATGGAAGCTTCGAACAACAACATGACAACAACAATGGGAACAGCCTCGGGGAGATGCTCTCACAGTACGAGGCTAAGGCCATCTAAGTTCTCTCACACAATGGAACCAATGGTTGCTCTGGACTGGTTGCGTTGATCAACAAGGATCTAGTAGCTGTTGGATGCCCGCAGATGCTGAGAAGGTGAGATTTGCCGCTCACCTCTTTTGGAGGGACCAGCCGCTTCTTGGTGGGACACTTTTGGATCACCCACCCGTGGACCGTGACTTGGGCAATGTTTGAGGAAGGTTTGGGACCAACCCGTGTCTTGAGTTACGAGCCTGAAGAGGAAGGAGTTACGCAACTTCGCCAAACCAACGCACGTGGTGGTACATTGAGGGATTCAACAACCTGTCTAGTTATGCACTGAGGATGTTGACGATGCAAAAAGGAGAGATTCTGGATGGCCTCGGTGATGAGCTTTCGGTCTGACTACTAGTGGTCTGTGCCCCACTTTTGGGAGCTTATGGACAAGGCGGGATCTTGGAAGGAAGCCTGGCAGGTGAAACCGCGAGAAAGGCAATAATCACCACTCTGGTTCACACCACAAGTCTACTTCTTATGATGGATACTCCAAGCATGGAGGGAGTGACCATGGGCACCATAGGGAGCCATGAGCACCACCACCATGGAGGCGATGGACATCGCCACGATAACCACAGAGCAGCCACCACCACAAGGGAGGACACTCTCCCACCACTCTGGAGGACACGGTGGACATGGACCCTGGCAAGTGATCGCAGCTTTGTGAAGAAGGATGCAGAGTGAGGTGGCGTTAAGCTTCAAGTGTGGCGGAAGGGACATTATGCGACAAGCTGTCAGGAGAGGAAGGGATTGAAGCCAACCAGCGACCATAAGGCCACGATGAACCACATGAATGTGGGAGATCCCAGATGAGCACGACCTTGTGATTAGTAAGTTCCCAATCAACACTCACCTGCCTTACACTTTAGCACTTATACTTTGTTGCATCGCATTCATTTCATATCAAGGGCATTTGTGGATAAGTATAAGCTACCTCTAGGAGTCTATGAAAATCTATTGAGTGAGTTCACCTGGAGGAGATATGATAGCTAGTCACGGGATGCATGACCTAACTATGAGGATTGGGACACACAACCATTTGCACATTTTGGTAGTGTTGGAATCACAAGGTTAGATGTTATTACGGGTATGGATTGGATGTCTATGCATGGAGGACACATAGATTGTGCTGGCTGTTTCACTCAAAACCCGGATGGTAAGAGAATTAGGTTCAAGTCGGCGGTCTGGCCCAGAAAGTGTAAGTTGAATTCCCTTAAGGGGTTAGCATGAATCATGTGCGATGATTAGGGATTACCACGGCGTGTTTCGGGAAATTGCCGGGAATGCCACCCCTAACGAAGTGGAGTTTCTCATCGACGTCAAGGGAACAAGACCTATTGCAAAGAGACCATATAAAATGGATATGGATGGGCTGGAAGGAATTGAAGAAGCAGCTGAAAGAAGCGGTTGGAAAAAGGATTCATTGAGCCTGGTTACGTCGTCATAGGGGTGCACTGTTACATTTGTGGAGAAGAAATGACTGACAAGAGGTTAGTGGTGGACTATCGCTCGCTGAATGGTGACTATCAGAACAAATACCCCTGGGAACATAAATGATTTGTTTGATCAACTAGAAGGAGCAAAGGTTTTAGCAAGATTGATCTGCGATGGGCTACTTCAATTGAAGATCAGGGAGGAGGACATACCAAAACCGCATTCACCACTAGGTATGGTTTATGTGAGTATCTGATTATGTCTTTTGGATAACGAATGCCGCATACTTCATGACCATGATGAACAAGGTATTTATGGAGTACTTGGACAAGTTAAGTGGTGGTGTTTATTGACGACATCTTGATATATTTCAAGGATGATGCAGGAGCATAGAAACATCTGCGGTGATCATGGAGAAGCGAGAGAGCACAATTTGTATGCCAAATTCAACAAGTGTGAATTCTGGCTTAACAACTGTTGATTTCTTGGACCGTAGTGTCGAGGAGAAGAAGTATTGTTGATCCAAGCAAAGTGGTGCGATGGCAGGTGGGAAGCACCCAAGAATGCAGGAGAGATCTGAAGCTTTTTGGGACTTGCTGGATATTACGGAGATTCATTGAAAACTTCTCAAGATTGCTAAGTGATGGTGAACTTGAAGAAGGAGAGAAGTTTGAATGGGCGGATGTGTGTGAAGCTAGCTTTGAGGCCCAAGCATCATTTGTGTACTTTTGATACATGTTTACGGACCTTGAGAAGGATTTCCAAGTGTCTTTGTGATGCTTCTCGGCAGGGACTTGGGATTGTCTTGATGCAAGATGGGAAGTAGTGTCATATGCCTCGACAACTCAAACACCATGGCGGAATTACCCCACACACAACTTGGAGTTAGCGTCGTGGTTCATGCGCTCAAGTATGGAGGCATTACTTAATGGGAAAACAACATGATGTATGCAAACAAGAGCCTGAAGTACATATTCCATGAAGGAACTGAACATGAGGCAAAGGAGATGGTTGGAACTTATCAAGGATTATGATATGAATCTGCAATACCACCTAGGAAAGGCCAATGTAGTAGCAGATCTCTGAGTCGGAAGGTTCGCCAATGGGTGACAATTGGGAATTGCACGAGGATTTGTGCAAAACGGCAATTCAGGACCTTAGACTAGAGGTAGTGTCGAGGAAGGATGCTTGGCAGCAATGGAAGTCAACCAACGCTGCTGGAGACAGAATCGGGAAGGCTCAAGTGGGGAACAAAGAGATAGATGAAGTAAAAAGGAAAAAGATGAAGGAGGGTCGAGCAAGGGAATTCGAGGATGAGCAAGGAACCTTGTGGTATGGGGATCGTTTATGCGTTTCCCCAGCGAGCAGGAATAAAGGAAGTTGATCTGCGGGAAGCTCATGACTCATGCGTACTCCTACTTTGTCAAGGCGTCTGAAGATGCCATATGGACCTAAAGGCGGATTCTGGTGGAACAACATAGAAGGGAGACATCGGCAGACATATTGCCCTATGTGATGTGTGTGGGCAGAGAGTGAAAGGCGGAACACCCCGGAAGATGGAGACTGCTTCTGACCATTGCCCGTGCGGATTGGAAGTGGGATAGAGTGGGAATGGATTTTATCACGAGGATTGCCGGACCAGGTCGGGGATATGACTCCATTTGGGTAGTGAGTCGACCATTTGACCAAGGTAGCCCACTTTATCTTAGGTAAATGCCATCTGACCTATCTGAGGTGCAAAGTTGGCCAAGATTTACATGGACAGGATTGTGTGCCTACATGGAATTCCCAAAGTATTATATCTGATAGAGCACCCAATTTACCTCACATACGGCGCCAGTAGTACCACAGGTCATGGTACTAGATTGGAGTTTATACATTTCACCTGATGATAGAATGAGCCAGAGTAGGGTGAATCAGATTTTAGAGAAGACATCTTGAGAGCTTGCGCCTTAGCTCATGTGGTTCTGAATTGGGATGAGAATTTGCCATATGCTGAGTTTTCCTACAACAACAGCTATCAAACCAGCATCAAGGCGTCACCGAATTCGATGTGCTATATGAGGAAAGCAGTCACCGGACACCATTGCTTTATAGAATGGGTAGGAGAATGCAGTTGTTTTGGACCTGATTTGATCAAGGCGGCTTCGAGGAGAAAGGTCGCCTTGATTAGGGACAGGCTGTTTGAAAGGTATTAGCACAATCAAAGGCGGAAAAGAGCTACTTGTAGGCGTAAGCGTAAGGAAGTGGTGTATGAGATGGGTGATAGAGCACACCTGGAGTTTAACCATACTTCGTGGTATCAAGAGAGTTTATTATTAAGATGGTAAGCTGGCACCTCGGTTTATTGGACCATATCGGGTCTTAGCATACAAGGAGAAGTTGCTTACCAATTGGTTGCGGAGGCTACATCATTGTTCACAATGTGTTCCACGTGTCCATTTGAAGAAGTGCCATCAGGAGATGGTGGATACCATAGTGAGAGAGACCTTTGTGCCCTAGAGGAGGTTCAGCTTGAGAAGCGACTTGACCTATGAGGAGAAGCCTTGGTCGAGATTCTAGAGCGCGGAGAGGATTACCCGTACCAAGAAGATCAGGTTTTACAAGGTGCGGATTGGAGCCACCACGAAGAGGAAGCCACTTGGGAACGCATGAGGATGACATCAGGAGACTACCCACCTGTTAAGCTAAGCCGTCTTACGAATCTAGGGGCCGAGATTCACCTTAGGGAGTTAGTCTTGTCACATCCCAAATTTTAGATTTGGTTCTGCATATCATTCATATCATTGCATCATACTTTCCATACAAAACCATCGATTGAAAAGACTAAATGCAAAACACTATTTTCTAAACCCTATTTTATTTTTCTATATGCTCGCATGAAGGTTTTACTAGGACTTGTGTTTTCCACCTTGTAGACAAGTGGATTCACTCACCCTTGACCTAGGTTGATCCCTTGATTTTACAAAAATTTAGGAACAAGAATCGCCCAATTAGGAGTTAAGTATGAAGGAATTCACGGAGGTTTTACTAAATTGGAAAAAGGGAAAAAGAAAGGATCAAAAAATCAAAGCGCCCGCGTACGGCATCCGGCCAGCGCCACGTAGTATGTATCCTGCTTATTCGCCGCTTGCAGCGGCGGAGATAATATCGCGCTTCGCCCGCCCGCGTCGAACCAGCGGCGAGTGGGCCCTACCCGCCGGCCGCCGCCGCTTATTACATCGCCGTGTCCGCCTCAACCCTTGCCCGATCAATCTCAATCTCCGCGAGGCTCCTCATGGCGGACCCTCCCTCTTCACGCGCCGCCTCCCTGCTGCTACCGACCCCGCCGCCCGCGCGCGCATCCCATGGCCGTGCCGCCACTCCAGCCATTTATCGCCGCCGCGCCCGCTCCAGAGATAACCGCCCTTGCGCCTTACTCTCCGTATGCCCGCTTCTACGCCGACTCCGTAGCTTTCTTGGCAACCTGGCCGCGCAACCGCGCCTCACGCCCATGCCGACCACTGCGACCTCGCCGCCTAACCTTACGCGACCTACGCCGCTAACCACGCGCCACTGCACCACCTGCCTCGCCGCCCAGTAGCGCCGCGCTCCGCCAGCGCCGCCGCCGTCCGTCCGCAGGCAGCCGCCGCCACTCCGCCCTTGAGGCGCCGCCCGCGCCCGCGCCCTTAGCGCCCTCTCGCGGCGACCCGCCGCCATACCTCGCCGCGAAACGCCCATGCGACCCGCGCGTCGGTAAACGCCCGGCCTTAGCGCCTCTCTGCCGCCTACATCTGCCGCCGCGGTCAGACGTCAAGTCGATGTCCAGCCCGAGCGCATCGAAGCCAGGCGAACGCCCGATCAGCGCCTCAGCAACCTCTGTGGACTCCGATCAGTCAAGAAAGTTGACTGAGTAGTCCGCGATACAAGCCAGCAACGGATCGAGATGACGGTCGGCAGAAACGTGGGCCGTCGGCCTTGATCCCCATTTAACCACGTGGACCGGTGATCAAAGTTAGTGAGTAATTCGCATGATACTGCATTATGACCCAGATCGGACGTTGACCAGTCAGCGGTAGCTGACTGAAGCGGACCAATCAGCGCTGATCAACATCACGTGGACCCGATCCAGCAGTCAAAGTTGACTGGGTAATTCCTTTAATCGAGTTAATTGACAGATTTTCGTAGAAACTTGTAAATTGCATAGAAATTGACCTACTGGGCCAAAAATTGCAAATAAAATATGTGTAGATTCAGTAAGTCGTGTAGAATCTTGATGCACCATTGTTTCACACTTTTTGCAGCAAGATTTTGTCAGAATAATTAAAAGTTAATAGCCTTTTGGAGTAATTAATTCGTGAGAAAAGATCTGTAACTCCAAAAATTGCATATAATATGTCCTGGATTCAGTAGAACAAGAGGGAACCTCAAGTGAATTAAAAGGATAGGTTTACAGTAAAAACTTTTGCAGGAAACTATTTAGTGGCTTTCTGTAGCGTTTAATTACTCGGGGAGTTTTATAATTCACTGTTTGAAGGTAATTCAGTTGGTACTGTTCCTAAATAGCAAGTACCTATACAGTAGAATTTTCCCAAGATTTTGAACAGTATACTATCGGTGCAGTGAATTATTTGGGTTCTAGCTCTAGTTTTGAGCATTATATTTTTATACTTGCAGTTTTCCTTGCGCTAAAACTATTTTCCATGCATGCAATCAGTAGCTTTATTGAATAGGATTATGTGGTGCAGCTGCTGGCACATAATTCCTCTATCATGCATGCATTCATGCATCATCTTTATTGCATATAGCTTGTGAATTTAATGTTTGTTTATGATTGCAATTGTATTGTGTAGATTGTGTGCCAGTGCAGCGCTGACGATGATGGTGTGTGAATTGTTCTTTGACCGCTTCTAATGACCAAAAGGCAAGAAGTAGATGCTATTTTGTTCATGATATTGTCCTACTACTATTTTGATGCATTATCGTGTATTTTGTAGGCGCATGTGGTAGGATGATACTATCATTATGCTATGTCCTATTATGTGGTGGGCTTTCCTTGTAGATGAACCACCCAGATTGGTAGATGTGTAGCCATACTATGATGAGCGAGGGCTGGGATTTACATCCTTTGAGATAAGTTGTTTTATCATAAATGTGGCGGTTTGCGAAAACTAAAACAACATAATCAATGAATCTCACAGGTGTGATGGGATTGGTAAATTTTGGTGGTTTCATTGCGAAAAAGGCACCCGGTGCTCAAAGAGAAAATGATTGGTTTCTTTGATTACTATGAAAGCTTCGTATACAACCATGTGCCAATAATGAAATGGGCGATTGGTTGGACTTAATAGAGTTGTGGTAACTCAGACACGTATCGATGTAGAATTTTGTGTAGGTTGGACCGGTGCTGGCGTCGGGATTGGAGGAGCTACTTTGAAACAGTCTCTTCTTGGACTTCTCCTATCATCACCCAAAATGAGAGTGATAGTACGAGCTTAAGGCTGGCCAAATCACACATGGGTAAAGTCATACCCTAACCTATGAGGATTGTGTAATCAATCGATTAGCCGTGTCCCCGGTTATGGGCAACTGTTGAGTTACTTGATATTGATTTCATGACATGTTTCTCGCTCATTCTAAAATTTCATAATTGCTTTAATATTGTTAGGTTAACTTAATTGGGATCTTTCAAAGAAAATCAAAAACTGTTGTTTATAAGTAGGACAAATGTATTTGCAAATGCAAGCGGAACCCACGGCTCAATTGCCAAATATGCATGTAGATGTTAACACTATTGTCTCCTTACTAGCTCTACTTGACATACATTCCATGTATTGAGCCCTTGAGGCTGCTACATTTCATGTTGCGGGTTATTCCGTCTGATGTAATCGATATAGGCCACCGGTACTCCTCGGCACTTGTTCACTTGTGGAAGCTGATTTGAAGAATGGAGAATTTATTTTATTTTGTTGCTACCTGAATAATTTGAGCTAGCTTTGGGCTACACTTTTATTGTAATAATGGTACTCTTGGATCTTAGTTATTTATGATACCTTTACGGATATTTGCTATGTTATTCATCTTATTCTATTGTGGGCCAATGAACGATCGAGGGATTGGCATGTCACATAAAGCTCGCCCCACTTCCCACACTTGTTGCCCATGAAGCTTCAGCGCTCTGTCATCGCCGGTGAGTGACGCTTCCACATCTGTCTACTGCTCGAGCTTCGCCTAAATCCACTTGTTGTCGTCCTTCCCTAACTGCGGTATCAGCCTGACCGCCGATGTACCTTCTCCACGGAAGCTTAGCTGCGGGAGCTCCCTCACATCTATACTCCGGCCCGTCGTCTCCTCCGAGCCGCCTTTTCACCTTGCTGCCACCGCATGCGCTGCCCTCTTGCCTCCTGAGGGCAGACCCGAGCACGCCCCTGCCCACAAAGGTGTTAAGTGGTCGGTGTCCACATAGGACATGCCTCTTTGGTTGTTACTGTATTCGGTGCCTGCTTTGCCCGTGCCGTCTTGTTGATGGGCCATTGCCAATGGAGATGGCCTCTGGCATCACAAAGATCTGTCCCGATGTTGTGTTTAAGCGTCACAAGATCTCCTCCTTAGACCAGAACAAACCAACGAAGTCATCGATGTCCATTCAAGATCTTCACCAATGCAATGCAAGTGAACATGGACCCCCGAAGCCCGAACCACAAGATCTCCTTCATGAACATTCGAAGACACCAAGACCCTGGATTCGAAGACCCCAACCCCAAGATCTCCGAACCCGATGTGTGATCCCTTCCCACGACACTCTATTTTGATAAATATAATATAACTTATTGCATATTAATTCATCCATACTTGCATACATGTTTATTTGTTTGAGGGCACTTTAGCCGATTCACTAAATTAAATACCAAGAAGACCATGTCACGGGTTATATTTATATTATCTCGACTCCATTTAAATTTGTGTATGGCGAAACCCAGTAGATGCCATGCTTTGTCTTATTAATTTAACATTTAAATGTGGGGTAGATAAATGCTTGAACCATAATATTTATTTATGGGATCATGATTCCATTTTAATATTTATTAAATTAGACCGCATATTGCCATGCCATGCATCATATCATAAACATGCGGATCTTCTTCATGTATTGTTAAATATTGCCTTTGGTTTGCTCTTTTTAGTGTTTTGCTTCTTCCTTAGAATAGAGACGATGAGTTTGGGTATGAGATCTGACATGCCTCAGATTTTCGACCTTGTCTCACAATTAGAACATTCTCCCCCCCTTCTATCTTTTGCATTTATAGCCTTTACTTCCTCAATTGATCTATTGTTATCCTTATTATTGTCGATGCTTTAGTATTTGTCCTTTATTTTACCTGCTCCATTATATTGTCTTGGTTATCCTATTGCCTTGTTTGACTAGCGCTAGCACTTGTCTTTTTGAGTCGTAGGCATGAGTAATACTCTCATGCACAATTGGAACATGATCACAGGATATTGTTGATAATAAGATAATTAATCTAATGTTGTTGGTTATGGTTTCACCTAATGATAAAGGCCAATAGGCCGAACTCACCTTTAGGAACTGCTTGAGCGGCCTAGGACCCGTTCGATTAGTTTCTCGATACAGGTTTACGAGTTGATGGCGCTAACCAAGCGTGGGTGCCTTTGGGATCCTCCTCAACTCACAAATTGCTATTCATTATATCCGAGAGGAGTTACAAAATTGGTTTTCTGGCCCCAAGTGCATCGCATAATATGTCCTCGGACATGAGTGAGTTGATATGTCTTGGACTTGATGTTTTGGTGGATTTACGCATGGCACGCGCCATAAATCGCGGTACCACGTTGGCGGCACCTGCAGTGTGTACAAGTTACCCACTTGGGACCCGATCCACCAGTGGCGCCAACATTAGCGCGTGCCTTCCTTGGAGAATGCGTCGTACCTCTTGGTTGGTTCACCTGACGGATAGAGTGATGTCTCACAGATGTGGATATAAGCGTAGTTATGGGACATGTGTCTTGTTATATTGATTCGGATGGCACTGGCGTGATATATTTGCTGAAGGGTTGAGCATGTCACGTTTAGATGCAGTGGTGCACCCTGCAGAATTCAATCTTTCAAGAAGCCGTGTGTTCCACGGTTATGGGCGCCTCAGAGTCTGATGTCATGATCATAGACAAAGCGCCACTAATATCTTGCCTCCAATAATATGATTAGTAATTAGCCTTATCAACTAAATGCACTGATTAACTAAAAGTGCCACCTTGTGTGTTCCACAAGGGGACTTCTCGACTTCTGGTCTTTGAGGCAGAAATCTTTGGATGGGTTATGTTTGGTGTTATATTATGCTATACGATATAGTGATCTCTTATCTCGCTCTAATGGCGAGAGTTGTAGCGTGTCTCTATAAGTTAGATAATTTTGTGCAAGCTTTTTATGCGTGAGCCCTTCCATACCTATGTAGAAGGCAGAAGCAAATTCTAGTCTCAGCCAGAGTGTCTTTGGCCTCGGTCTTGACGCTCTCTCTTTCTGTTTCCTTTGCCCTTTGTCGGCACCCTTTTGGCAGTGGGTATGTGATTGTGACGTTAGCAAGGGTTACCTTTCCGACAGCTTTGGGCAGGGTTGAACAACGCTTGGTTGTTCTTGAGGACTCTTGGTCCCATTTGGATCTTGTCCGTACTCCCGGATACTATCTTGCTTTCTTACGGTTGTATCTTAAGTATTATACCTTTTGCTATTCTTATTTCGTTGAAGTCGTTGTTGTACTATATAAGTTCTTGTGGACTCCTAGCTATAAACTACTGTGATGTAACTACTTGTATTCAAATCCACCCACACGAAATTAGTGTACAGGTGGCGTCTTTGAATCCACTATGTCACGAGATTTTGGTGGGGAAATGTTGAGATTTGCATGGGCCCTAGATTTGAGAAGCGTTATAAAACATCTTGTAATTTGAAGCGGAGGGAGTAGAGAGATAAGATAGGTGGATCCCACAGGACTTGGTGCATTTTTATGCGATATTCGTGATTGAGGACAAAATCACTTGAATCCTCTGGGTAGGAGTATCATTTTCTAAAATTATATACATAATGTCTATTATGGACACATGATAACACCACTTGAATTATTCAGCTAGTATATATAGATAATAAAGGAATGTAACACACCTAGCATGGATCTGGCCCAGGCCGAGAATACATGGGGTGAGCCCACTTGAACATGAGTCATGGACTTGATATGGTATCTACAAAAGAAACACGACCAGCGATTGGGGAGGAAAGAAAGAACAGAAGAAGCGGAAGTCTCAAACCATCTTGTCTCCCTTCGTCTTCTCTGATCCCGTCTCCTTCCTCGGGTCAGTGCTACCCACGAAGCTACTACAAGCGAAGGTATCATTGTATCCTCGATTAAGTCCTTGTTCCTAGACCTCACGCCCGATCACACGGAGGCAAGGGGGTGTGGCAGTTAGACGATTCAAATGAAGTATCGAGAGATAGGCTCCTTCCACAAAATCTAGCTTGAGGAAAATCACCACAATTTTTCCCCATTAGATTTTGGATTCCCGGAAGGATGGGCTGACGATGACAACGAAGGATGCTACCTTGGCGCCATCCATGAGAGATTGGTGCATCTGGCCAGCGTGACAACCTTTGGAATTACGGATGGGCGCAGGCAGAGGAGCATATGCTATTGATTTAGAAGAAGATGTGCGAGAGGGGCTCCGTGTCGCTCGCTACAACCATCTTGATGTTCGCGATTAAGGAGACAATGATCTATCAAGCCTTCATCTTCCTCGCTCTTCTCGGCCGGAATCGGAATTAAATGGAGTGCTTTGGTGCTCACGCATACGGTCGTCATCTTCTTACGCCCACCGGATGTTAGAGCAAAAATTCACTGGACACTACTTTCTCGGCGGTGGCCATGTCGAACTCACAATAGCCACCTCCACGCTTTGGGCGGCAACTCACACCTTAGCCACAACTATGTATTTGGTCATGCGAACAGGAACCTTCTGCCAGGTGGCGACCGGCGTCATCACCTCGGTCATTCTGAAAACGGCGTTGCTATGCTGCTTGCCAGAACCACATTGGCCAGCGCCCACGGGCATTTGAAAGAATGGTTGTGGTGTACAAGGAGAAAGACACACTCGTCCATGAGGAATTAAATGATGTCCTCACCCATGTTGGGAACTAGTCTGTCTTTGTAGGCTTGTCATGGATAGCACATATCAAGTATTGGAGGCAATGCTTCTGAAGGATGAGCTGCAATCTGATTTAGTGCTCACCCAGGTTATTGCCATGTTGTAACATCCCAGCATTAGAGCTTAGAAATAAAATTTGAACACAGAGATGTGTGCAGTGCATTCATGCATAGAAAATCTGAATAATTTTCACGCTTTTAAATAAAACTTGTCAAAGTGATTAAAGCTTCTCTTAACTTGATGGGCCAAGTAGATCATCAAGTTGGCTATGCGACTAAGTTTCAATATGATCTTTGCACTAAAAACCTTATTTTGAGTGAGGAAATTTGATCTAAGGGGTAGATCAAAATGTAATAAAGAGATTAAACCCTAATCCATTACTTAATTGATTATGTTTGATCCTTAGGTGATCATATCTAGTATTCATTACACTCATGAATGCCAAGTTATAAACATATAACTTAAGTAATAGGAATGAAACCACTAAATCTTAATCTCATTTACTTATACCATGAATATCATGGTAATACAATCTTAACTCCTTAGTAAGTTGAGTAGGAAAGAAACCAAAGTCAAGATCCAATTCACCATACATTTTTCTTCCCATATCAATCCTTATGGAACCCTATCTCAATAATTGTTGTTTATCAATGTTGAGTAATCAACTATTGATCCACCAATTCTTCATCTATCAATTCTTGACCTATGAACTCTTGTCCTTATTATAGCATTCCTTAAGACCTATAAATAAATAAGTAAGAAGGGGTAAATAGTAATTCTAGAATTGAATATCATCTATAGGATGGAAGAGTTTGGAGAGAATGAAATTATTATGATAATTGATGGAGTTAACTCACTCCCTGAATGGATAGAAGAGTTATTTGAAATAAATATATATATGGTAACAAAGAGGATTACAGGATGAATCCACGAAGATGAATGCAAGTAATCCTATTGGATTTAAGGAAGCATAGTCCATGAAATAGGATTCCTTAATCCAATATAGATCTCTAAGAAGATAATACAAGCATGTAGTGTTGTATTGATGAGAACTTGATTAGCCAACTAGAACCTAAACCGCAAATGATCAAAGGATTATAATGATCATGTTTAAGTCACCAAGATTGAATGCTTATATCATGTTGTATAGAAAAGTGGCATTTGGTGGATAGAATTTGTGATTGAACCTAGTATAAGATAATGGAGTATTGATTAAGGTGGATGACTAAGGAAAGGTATGGGTGGAGTTAGAAGTAATCACTTGTTGGATTGGGGATTATCAACAATAGAGTAGTTGAAAGGTATAGCCAGAGTATAGATATAAATGATTATAAAAAGCTTTAGTGCTCGAAGCTTTCATTGGATTTACAAATGGATTTAGAGAAGGATAAAGGGTGGATAAGAATATTCTTGTGAAGCAAAGCTCATCATGTTAACACTTACATGATGATGGATATAAGAGAATTACTATATATCTAGGAAAAGGAATTCCTTAGTCGAGAATTATGAAGTATAGGAATGTAGGAATTCTTCAGTAAACACTCAGACCCTAGGTCTGGTACAAACATATTATCCATTTTCATCCCTAATTGATCTATCATCTTATTTACACAAGCTTCATAGAAATATTTACTATATCAAATCACACAGGCTTTTATCGTTGTCAATTTCAAACTCATTATCCATAGGTGCTTATGGAACTATCTTTTATCAATTATTTCTCATAAGTTATCCTGAAAACAATTCCATCATTTCACTTTGAATATGGTGATGTTATTAAAGATCACAAACATAAAGATAATAGTGATTAACCATTAATATTTATTCATCATCAACAAAATAATATAAAGTAGATCCAAGTACCCTAAACCCTAGGAGTGGCAATTTACAATTCAGAATCCTAAACTTATTAATGATTTTTCTCATCAACATCCCATAAATATCCCATCTATATGGTTGGAATGTGCCCTAGAGCAATAATAAATCATAGTTATTATTATATCTTTTGTGTTTATGATAAATGTTTACATTCATGCTATAATAGTATTAACAAGGAAACATTAATACTTGTGTGATTTGTAAACTAAAATAGAGTCCTAAAGTAAAGCCTCTTTATAATACTAGCTTGTTGGTTAATAAATGATTGTGGTTTCCCAATCATGAACATTGAAGATGTTGATTAACAACAAGATCCCATATCAGTTAGAGCCATTATGGTGGACATACTCCTATAGATAAAGCGTAGCATAAAGATCGAAGTCATTTTAATAGTTCGAATTTACTTATGTGCTTTAGAAGTACATAGTAACCTAATTAACCTTGACCATGAGATCATGCATATCACCTTTACGGGATGGATTGCTTTGATGACATCAAACACCACACCCGTATTAGGGTGGCTATAAAATTGGCATTGAGTGTTCGAGAAAGTATTGGTTGAGACACATGGAATCAAGAGTGGGATTTGTCCATCCATGCTGGCGGATAGATATACTCACCAGGCCCTCTCGGTGGAATATGTCATCAATTAGCTTGCAAGCATGTAGGCTGGCTCACAAGGGATCACATATCCAGGAGCGAGAAAAAGGTACTTATCGAGTAGTGAGGGTTGAACTAGGTATGCACGAGAATCAAGCAGATCATAACCTCGGATAAATGTAAACTATCATGAGACAAAAGGGAGAAATTGGTATACGTATGTAAAGTGGTTCATTCGATACATGCATAAGTAATCGTATTAAATATGTAGGGAGCCATACTATGAATTTCCATGTATTCCTCTATTGGTTATTGATAGGAGAAGTGTCTCGATCATGCTCCAGCATAATTCCCTGAACAAGTAGGGAGACACTTAGAGATTGAGCGTTGTTTGAGTAGTTATGGAATGATGAGTAAGAGATCGAATGTTGTTGAGGTCTGGGATGGGATCCGGGATATCCACCGAGGAGATCCGAGATAGTGGGAGAATAAGATTCATATAAGGGAGAGAATCTATTTCGGAGTTGGATATTAATGGATTCAGGGTGTTTTTCATAGGGAATGTTCTAGAAAGAGTTCGGAATGTCCAGAAGCACTCCGGGAGGAAGAAGTACACATGAATGTGTTATATCAAGTTGGTATGATTGCATCATGTACTAAGGTGTCATCGCTATGAACAAAATAAAAGGGTTTATTCAAATCCTAGTTTGAAAAAGTCAGCGCCAATTTGAAAAGATCGGCAGCTATTTTGGGAGAGTGGAGAGAGGTGGAAACCCGAGGTTGGGGAGGAGTTCCTCCCTCCACCTTGACCCACCTTGGGCCGAGGTTGGGAGGGACTCCCTCCCTGGCAGCGCCTCCACCTATATAAGGAGGCGGGGCGCGCCCTCTACAGTCGCCCTCTCACACCCGCCAAACCCCTAACCGCTTGCATACCGCCTGCCACTGCTGCCGCGCCACCGCCTAGGCCATGGGCCGCCGCCGCCTGGCTAACCCTAGCCTCTGGCCAAGCCTCTTCCTCGGCGTGATCTACAAGCCCTAGATCGTCGAGGTCTCTCTCTCATACTTCACCCATACTCGCTCGGCTTAACAGAGCAAAGCCACTGCTTGAGATCTCCCCTCTACTTCCGGTACCACGTCGTTGTGTCTTTTGCCGGACTTCATGAGGAAAGTGCTCTGACCTCGGCCCGCCTCCATCTTTCTTTGAACAAGGAGAGGAAGGTCTTAGGTCAGGTACCTAACGTGTGGCCATTGGCTGGGCGCTGCGGTGCGCAGCGGAAACATATAAATCGCGATCTCTTGAGAAGGGGAAAATAAATCTCTGCCCGATCTTGAGATGCCGGGAAGAGTCGACTTCTGATCTACTTCACCACGAATCACGCTCTGGGTTAAACACTTTCAAGAATCTTCGAGGTGAGTTATTCCGCCATGACTCGTTGCTACAATCTATTAGATAGATCTTGGCTTGTTTGTTTGTATCACGATAGAAATTTTTTGTTTTCCATGCTTTCTGAAACCCTCTGGTGAGTATTATCGAGGCCCAGTGTCATTGTGAAGTTGATGATTTTATTGTCGATTGCTTCTTGTGTACTTTGCATCTTAGCAAGGATGTTGGGATGAGCGGCCCGAAATTTTAACCGCCACATGACAGCCGTTCATAGGACTTGCTCCGCAACTTGACATTACAGCAACTTGTATTACCATAAAGTGGCTTCACGGCAGTGCTGTTTCTCCAGCATAGTTAAGATTCAATTTGTGAATTGATTGTCAATACTAAAAAGTATCAATGTTGTGGTTCATGTTTGTAAGTTAGATACGACACTTAACTTCAAGAAGCCCCAAACCACTTAAAACATGCAAAGAAAGTAGAGGCGTCAACTTTTGTTTTTGCGAAGGGTTAATGCGTCTGATGTGATATGGCCATGATTGTGATTATATTTGATGTATACAATGTTCCTTATTGTAAAGTTAGCGGCAACGGCAGGAAGCCATATGGTTGTCTTTAATTTATGTTAAGATGGCGATAATATTCAAAGATAGTTGTGAATAGTTGAAGCCCGATTTGGAACTGACTTGACCATGGAGAAGCGTCATTGACCCTATGCAATGCCCGGGTGATGATGGAGATCATGTTAAGTAGCTTGAAGATGGAAATCGGAGAAGAGCACAAAGAAGAAAAGAGCCATATCATATCACATATTATGAATTGCGCTGTGATGTATAAGCCTTTATGCCATCTTGTTAGCAGTTAACGGCGGTAGCATTATAAAAGATGATCCCTCCATACTTGTAATTTCAAGTCATAAAGTGTTCACCCTTGAGTTGCTTTTACTTAGTTGCTAAAGCTTGTTGTTTGACACCCGCGTGATGATGCGAATTGTGTTAAGATTCCATGCAAGTGTAGCCTACTAGCGTGAGCAAGCCCAGATTTGCTCATCTGCGGAAGCTAAGGTTTGATCTTGACGAGCCCTAGCATGTCTGAGAACCATGAGGTCTCGGAACCACGGATCACCGAAAGAGTAAAAGCATGAGTCATATAGAAGATATAGGTGAACATGACGATTGTTAGCCATTGAATCCTACATCAACTCTCGTGATGATCGGTTTGATGTGGTGGATTTGGTTCATGTGATCCACTAAAACAATGTGAGTGATGTTGTTTTTGAGTGGAGTTCACTGCCTAGATTGATTTAACTATTAATTAGAACTCAATTTATCATAAACTTAAGTCTAAACTATTGCAAAATATATTTGTAGATCAGCAATGAAAGCCCTACCATCCAATTTTAATGCTTTTTGTTAGAGAAAAGAAAAGTTGAAAAACAATACATGGAAACAACTACCATGGAGTTGGTTCCATAATTTGAGAGATTGTCCTCCATAGGCTGGTAATTTGACCTATGTGCTTTGGATGCACATTGGGTGACCACACTTACAGCCCTGCGCTGCCGATGAGTAAAGAATGTTTACCTCACTCGGGAGAGACTAGGTACTCCATAGAATTAGGATGTCTTTATCTTGTATGGTTTAGAATAAGACTTGAAAGGTTTGAGAATTCAGACCCACACCCAGATATTGTCCAATGATCTCAAATTGATCTTTGAGACTCCACTTGCTTGACAGTCTGAAAGCTATGAGGGCTTCTAGAAAAGTTCTTTAACTTCTGTAAGATGGAAGAAGGCAGCTCAGATTGAAGTGAGCATGTAGCTTAAGATGTGCAGGCATGCAAACAAACTGAAGCTTGGGTATAGTGATTCCCTAATGCTTTGAGGATTTACCGTGTCCTTCAATCACTACCCACCAAGTTACAAGAACTTTGTGATGAACTACAACATAGAGAACATGAACAAGGCGTTGCGGAACTCTTAGTACATGTTAATACTGCGAGAGTGGGAGATCAGAAAGAGCACCAAGTATTTGTTGGTCGATAAGACCACCAAATTCAAGAAAGGCAAGTCTAAGCAAAGGACACTTCACAGAAGGGTGGTAAAAAAAAAAAGAAAGATTACAGCAGCGATAGAAGAAAACCAGAGTTGCACCTAAGCACAATCACCGGAGTGCTTTTCTTTTGCCAAAGGGAGAAGGTCAGGAAGCGGAGATTGCCCAAAGTACTTGGCGGTTGAAGAGCGACAACATCAAGAAAGAAAGAGTATATTCTACGATATACATGTTATTGATGTGTATCTCACTAGTACTTTCGTAGTAGTGCACTGGGCCCCGACTCCCGGTTACGTTGATTTGCTCCATATTTGTAACTTTTCCAGAAGCGGAGTCTTGCGAGGAATAAAGCAGGGAAGCTAAGCGAAAACGGCCAGAGGTGAAGCGATCGCAGCGTGGAAAGCGGATCAAAAGGTTGATGTGATGTGCAGCGGTCGGACCGCTACCTTCATCTACCATCAGGATTAGTTTTATACTTAAATAATTGTTATTTGAATTGCTGCGTTAGCAGCATGAACATTATCTTCGGGATCTTGTTTATTGCTTGAGGGCCAGTTTACTTGTTTACGAATCCGAGGAATAATGGTTGTTACGATTTATATAGAGTAATATGTTTTATACACATGCACCTTTGATAGATGGTCTATTCTTATTGAATCCTCGATGGTGGAAATACACATATTAATAACATTGAGGCTAAGCGTTTGAAATTGGCGATAACTCGATCTATATGGCAACCTATCGCCGTCTTGGTCACATTGGAGTGAAGCGCGCCGAAGAAACTCCATTCGAGGTAGGACTTCTTGAATCACTTGATTTGAATCACTTGAAAGATCTGAAGCTTATGTCACGATGGAGTAAAATGACTAAAGACTCCATTTTACTGAGTATGATGGGCGAGCTACGGACTTATTGGAAATCATACATGCTGGAGTGTGGTCAATGAGTGTAGCATCATGTAGCAGTGGTTATCGTTATGTTTCTTACACCTTCCACGGATGACTTGAGTAGATATGGGTATATCTATTTCATGAAACATAAGTCCGAGAGAACTTTTGAGAAGTTTAAGAAATTTCAAAGTGAGGTAGAGAATCAACGTAACAAGAAGATTAAAATTTCTACGTTACGATGCGTGGAGGTGAATATCTAGAGATTCACGAGGTTTGGCGAGCATTTGAAGAAATCACGGAATACTTTCACAATTGACACACCCATGAGAACACCACAGGTAGTAATGGTGTGTCCGAACATCATGTCGAACTCTCACTTAGATATGGTTGGATTTCTATGATGTCACTTACCAGTTACACCGCTATCATTTTGGGGTTATGCATTAGAAACAGCCGCATTCACTTTAAATGAGGGCACCATCTAAATCCGTTGAAGCGACCAGTATGAATTATGGTTTGGGAAGAAACCTAAATTTATGCGTTCCTTAAAGTTTAGGGGTTCGCGAAGCCTATAGCAAAGTTACAGAGATTACGGTGGGACAAGCTTGAACCTTAAAGCGGAAAAATCGTCTTCATATAGGATACCCGAGAAGAAACTATTGGGTATACCTTCTATCTATAGATCACTGAGGCAAAATCTTCATTGCCAAGAATGGATCCTTTCTAGAGAAGGAATTTCTATCCCGAAAGAAGTATTTGCTGGAAGGAAAGTAGAATTGACGAGGTTGTCGAACCTTCTCTCAAACTTGCTTGAGTAAGCGACCTTGAGGCAAGATAGTTCTGTGATACCTACACCAGTAAGAGAGGAAGAGTAATGATGATCATGAAACTTGGTTAGAAGTTGCTCTGAGGAGCCTCATGGTCGGCGGAACTTCGTACCACTTTGCATGATTGGTATGATCCCGTAATAGAATGTCATGTTGGTGGATAACTGCGATGACTAGGAGACATATGAGGGAAGGCGATGATGAGCCCAGATTCAAAAAATGGCAAGCCATGAAATCCGAGATTGAATCCATGCGAAAACCAAGTATGGACTTTGGTGGACTTACCCGGATGGCACTTTGAAGGCGGAAATCGAGATCAAATGGATTTTCAAAGAAGAAAGCGGATATCGATGGTAATATTCATCTATAAAGCTTTCGACTTATCGCATAAAAAGGGTTTCGACAAATTCAAAGGAGTTGACTACGATGAGACTTTCTCACCGGTAGCCGAAGCTAAAGAGTCATGTGAGGATTATGTGGCACCTTTGTGCATATTCTGATTATGAAATATGGCAGATGGATGTCAAAACGGCATTCCTCAATGGAACATTGATGAAGAGTATGTGATGATGCAACCCAAAGGTTTTGTAATACGATCCTAAAAAGGAATTACTTCAACAAAAGGTATACCAAACTTCAGCGGTCCATCTATGGATTGAAACTGACATCACGAAGTTGGAATCAACGTTTTGATAAAAGAGTAATCAAAAGTTTTGGTTTTATACAAACTTATGGAAGCTTGTATTTACAAGAAAGTGAGTGGGGAGACTACTTGTGGCATTCTTAATACTATATGTAGATGACATATTGTTGATTGGGAATGATGTGAGACCTTCTTAATAGATGTCAGGAATATTTAAATAATAGTTTTTCAATGAGGATCTTGGCATTGAAGCGACTTACATATTAGGCATAAAGATTTATAGAGATAGATCAAGGCAGCCTAATATCATTGTCCTAAGTACATATTTGGACAAAGTTCTAAAGAAGAGGTTTGGAATGGAAGATATCAAGAAAGGGTTCTTGCCCATGTTGCCCAATATGGCCGTTGAGTAAAACTCAAATCCGACAACAGCGGAAGATAGAGAAAAGGATGAGTGGAAGACTCCCTATACTACCTCAATATATGGATCTCTAATGTATGCCATGCTATGTATTACTAGACCTTGAGCATTTGCATATCTTTATTGTAGTTTTAACTAAGCGGAGATCAAAGTGATCAAGAGTGGATGGATTGGTGATCCGACGTGATCCAAGGCATCCTTAAGTAGCTTGAGAAGAACTAAGGATATGGTTCTTTTCTTATGGAGGTGATGAACGGCTCGATTTGTTAATGGTTACACCGATGCTAGTTGGAACACCGATCGGATGATTCTAAATCACAATCTGGATCACGTATTTACTTTGAATATGTGGCCGTGATTAGCTGGAAGCGATTGCAAAGAAAACAAAGCGTTAATCGGCGAGATCTTCAATTGAATGGAATACATAGCTGCTTTGGCGGGCTTCACTGAAGCGATATGGATTGAAATAGTTCATTCTACGGAAGCTGGGTGTGGTTCCCTAGTCGCGTATTTGGACCCAATGTCTATCTCTTGTGATAACATGGGAGCCATAGCCAATGCATGAGAACCAAGGTCACACAAGAAGCTGAAACACATCAAGCTACATTTTCACGCTATTCGAGAACATGTCCAGAGATAGGGGACATAAAGATTTTCAAAGTACACATAGATCTGAATGTGGCGGATCCAAATTGACTAGAAAAAACCTCTCTCCCGAGGGGCGGAGCCATGACCAACACCAAACTACCATGGGTGTTCGGTATATTACCATGTAATCTAGATTAGATAGCTCTACCATGCAAGTGGGAGGCTGACTTGGAGATATGCCCTAGAAGCAATAATAAATTAGTTATTATTTATATCTTTATATTTTATGATAAATGTTTACATTCATGCTATAATAGTATTAACAAGGAAACATTAATACTTGTGATTTGTAAACTAAAATAGAGTCCCCTAGTAAAGCCTCTTTATAATACTAGCTTGTTGGTTAATAAATGATTGTGGTTTTCGAATCACTTGAACATTGAGATGTTATTAACAACAAGATCATATCGATTAAGGAGAATGATATGGTGGACATACTCCTATAGATAAGCGTAGCACTAAAGATCAAGTCATTTTAATAGTTCAATTGCTATATGCACTTTTTACGATACATAGTAACCTAATTTCTTACGACCCATGAGATCATGCATATCACCTTTACCGGATGCGGATGCTTTGATGACATCAAACACCACATAAATGGCTGGGTGGCTATAAAGGTGGCATTGAGTGTTCAGAAAGTATTGTTTGAGACACATGGATCAGGGATTTGTACATCCATATGACGGATAGATATACTCTTGGCCCTCTCGGTGGAATGTCATCAATTGGCTTACCAATCATCGTGGTAGCTCACAAGGGATCACATATATCAAGGAGCAGAGAAAAAGATTACTTACTCGATACTTGAGGTTGAACTAGGTATGCGGAGAAGTCACAAGACGATCATAACCTCGGATAAAGTAAAAACTATAAATGTGACAAAGGAAATTGGTATCATTATGTAAAGTGGTTCATTCGATCATGCCAGTAATGTCGTCTGAAATATCTTAGAACCCATATAGAATTTTCCGAGATTCCTCTATTGGTTATTGATAGAAGTGTCTGATCATGTCGCATAATTCACGAACCGTGGGAGACATGACTTAAGTTAGAAGCGTTGTTTGAGTCGTTATGGAACTGATAGGTAAGAACCAGAATTGTCTTGTTGAGTCTCGGATGGGATCAAGGATATCACGAGGAGATCCGGAATGGTCAGGAGAATAAAAGATTCATATAAGGAAAGTCCTGTTTAGGAGTTGGAGAACTCGTTAGGTGTTTTCATAGGGAATGTTAGAAAAGATTCCGGAATATAAAACTCTTTGGAGGAAGGGTACATGAATGTGTTATATCAAGTTGGTATGATTGCATCGTATACTTAGGTGTCATCGCTGAACAAAATAAAAGGAGTTTATTCAAATCCTAGTTTGAAAAAGTCATGATTTGAAAAGTCAAGCATTCTTTGGGAAGTGGAGAGGAGGTGGAAAGCAGGATTGGGGAGGGTTCACACTCACCTTGACCCACCTTGGAGGCCGAGTTGGGGAGGACTCCCACCACTGGCAGCCTACTACTATATAAGGAGGGCAGGGCATATCACGCATCTCACACCCATAAACCCTAGCCCGCCGTGTATGCACCCTCCTGTGCACTTGCCGCCTAGGGCAAATCGCGCCCTTCGCCTAGCCGTGGCCAAGCCTTTCCTCGGCGTGTAAACCTAGATGGAGTCGGTCTCATACTCCGCCCTTTTCGCTCGGCTTAAAGAGCCAAAACCTGCAGATCTCCCCCTCACTTAGGTACCACGCCGTTGTCTTCTTGAGACTTCGCGAGAAGTGCTACAACCTCCCGCGCCTCTTTGGAACAAGGAGAGAAAGGTCTTACGTCCAGTGAGCATTAACGGCCATTGGGAAGCTGACTGCCGAGCAGCGGCCGCCGGAAGGATCGTCTCTGCGATCTTGAGATCCAGGAAAAAGTATATTTCATACCCATGAGAATCCGCTCTCGTTAAACACTGGAATCTTGGTGAGTTATTCCATCATTCGTTGCTCTGATCTAGTAGATAGATCTTGGCTTGTTTGTTTGTATCG